>BMAV01019382.1:0-24779 GCA_019973955.1 Trichonephila inaurata madagascariensis
AACCAGTGGCAAATTGATTACAGTAAAAACAAGTATTTAAAAAAAAGTTTTTAAGTCAATTCCTATTTAGATCAACAACGAAAACTTTTATTTTAGCTACTTTTTATTAAATAGTTACAATTAATATAAATATGTATATACATAGGACAGAATCACAACATCAAATGGTAATTAGTTTTTTTAATTATCATTAAAGTATCGTATTGTCCTTTTAATTTCAGTCCAACTGAATGCTTTAACACGTGAGAAGAAAAACCTTTTCAAGTTTTGACACAAGTCGCCAAAAGGGTCGCTAAGTCGCCAACGTGGCAGTATTTGTAATTCTTTTAAATAATTAGTTTTAATCATTAAAATTTTTATTAATTATAATTAAATTATTGTATTGTCATCCAAAATGATCCTGTATATAAAATTTCAGCTCAATTCAGAGCTTTAAAATGTATTTTATGAACGATTGAAAATTCCACCACAAGATAAATAAATAAATATACAAATATATAAATAAATAAATATATAGACAGTGCGAACTAATAATAGGAATTGAATTAGATGACTTAAAAGGCAAAGTACAAATTTTATTAAACCACTTATATCGTATCTGTAAATTAAGGCTTTATTTTTTCTTTAAAAATTAGCATGACTACGGATTGAAAGTTTCTTTATTTGATACGTGTATTCATGTAACAGTGACTCTCAACCACAGTATTGCGGCACTTTTGCATGTCGCCAAAATCTTGAAGTATTCCACCAAATTTTTAAAAAATATTAATTATACTCTGAGAAAGAAAAAAAATCCGGAATCCGTTTTACAGAAATAAACTAAAGGGCATTCTTGGACACATGTAAGAAAAACTGATTAGATTCGTAATCTATTTGTGATAATCGATATATCTGTATATGAATTAACTTTGAAGGAAGAGGAAAAACTAATTTCGCTCTGTATATAATAATCGAGATTTAATTTGAAACCATTTGGAGGAGTCGATTTGGACTAAAAGAACATGCGATTATTTCATAATAGCTAAAAGCTATAAAATATTGTTAAAATTTTCTACATCTTATTTGCGTAAATTCGGAACTTCAGCATTAACAAATATAAAATGAAAAAATCAGATCGAAGACTTTTAAATGTAGGTGATGAAATGTGAGTGACATTATCATTTTTACGACCAAATATTAATGGAGTTATCAAAAATCATCAAGCTCAAATTTCACATTCAATTTATTCTTATGATTAATTTTTATGAAAATAAAACTCAATAATCATTTTGTTGTCTTTGTCGTACATATTATTTTATTTAACATTGAAAATTATTATCATGAACTGTTTTACATAGTGCATTACAGATAAGTAAAATTCTTTTAAACTTATTTTATTGTTAATGTGCTGCCAAATTTTTTGAAATCGCTGAAAGTGTACCGTAAAAAAAAAGAAGATAAAGTAATATAATTATTTTAAGTCAATTCCTAAGATCAACAAAGGAACATTTTACTTTAATTACTTTTTATTAAATAATTACAATTAATATAAATATGTATATACATATGACAGAATCAGAATATTAAGTGGTAAAATAGAAAGCGTTTCCTTGTAATTTTCCATTTTCCTTTCTATGTAGGATGTTGGACTATTATTTTTGTTTGTTACTATTTATTCATTAAATTTAATTATTCTAATAAAATAGTAGTAGTAAAAAGAAATCCACTATCAGAAATTAGGCTATCCCGGGTGGGATTCTAACCCATGACCTTTGGCTTAGAAGCTCAAAAGCTATCTATTGCGCTACAGGGACACAACGAGCAAATTTCCTTTTTATATATGATGTTGGACTATTATTTTTGTTTGTTGCTATTTATTCATTAATTAAATAGAATTAATGAAATAATATTTGAAAAAACTGTATTAAAGTCAAGTGTCATCCACTGCAAGTTTTAAAAAATATATTTGAACTTGAGTGGATGAATAAAAAGTATTTTACTAATGATTGAAAATTTGAACAAGATATATATATATATAGGGAAAATGTGAACTAATTGTAGGAATCGAAAAAAAGGATGAAAATCACTGTTCTAACTTATAAAAAGGGAAAATTTAAAATTAAATTGAATGGATTTATTATAAATTGCAATACCTTTAAAGTATTCAAAGAGAAAATTGGAGTAAATCATTAGTAAGGTTCTCATTAACTTTATAATATGGCGATAATAATCAATTCATACATATTTTAGTGAAATTCAAGATAGAAATGTCCACACACGCGAAAAAAGGAATGATTTGTTTTGATTTTTCAATAATGTCGAACTCTAAAGCAATACGGGCTATTTGCGAAGGACCTCGTCTTTGAATTTTCGTCAAGTGAAGAGGATAACACACGGGCTGGCATCCCTCTCCAAACTTCTATGTCATGCCAACGCTAGGATTTTGTGCCACATCAGATTTGAAGTGCATTAGCCCCTCTAGAAGACAAGACTTCAGTAACATCAGGACTCGAACTCATGATTCGCAGACACGAGTTCATGTGCATAACTTTTCAGAGATCTTAGCCTCTAAATAAAGGAAAGTAAGAAACGAAGTTCGCTGTTTGATTATTATTTTATATTAAATGTTATTTGTTGTTTTAATCAAATGATTATCTTTTCCGTCTCCCGTTTACATCTCACAATTCAATCTCCCTTACAAAATAACTATAAAAAATTAAGCAATTAATTTTAACGTTTCTAATTTATTCCATTTTTAAATTAATCATTTAAATTTAATGTCCTTAATTTCTTAAATTAGAAATTTTAAAAATATTTTAACAGAATCCTCTGGATATCAAGGACAAAATTAGCTTACCCTGTGCATAGGTAAGATGTCCGGTCCTTCAGCAAAGTCATCATCTTCCAGATTTCCGGAGATGGCTCTTCTGAGCTCGGGGCCAGCCTCGTGGAGAGTACGAAGCCCAGCCTGAAAAAGACACAGGGACATTTTCATAATAAATATAAAAACAAGAAGATTCCTCTATTGAGTTCGCATTATAAAATTAAGAAGACACAGTACGGCTCAATTCACCCAAATCGGTCGAACAATCAAATCTAAATTTTTTAGCCTAAATTATTCTTTGTATACTTTTCTATAGCCTCACAAAATTTAAAAGCTCTAAACCAGTGCTTCTCAAACTTTTAATATTTGCGACCCAATATTCAATCATAATTTTCATTGCGCCTCCCCCCTCCATACAATAACAATGCATTTTGGATTCTATAATACTATACTTTGACGCAAAACTACAATACGATTTTAACCCCTTAAGTGCCACTGGCGAATATAAACGTCTCGCTCAGCCAAAACTTTAATTGCCCTGGACGTATATATACGTTTTTCTGAAGTACTATCTTTTCTGCGCACTGCTATCTATATAAAATTATTCCAAAGGCTTCAGAATGCAATAAAAGGGCATTGAAAGAGTTTGCAAAAGAGTAACTTATTGAAGAGGAATTGTTTATTTTTCTTCCCCACTCCCCCTAAACATCCCATATGTGTACTTACGTGGAAAATGGTGGCATTGGGGAGTAAATCTTTACTTTTAATCGGCAGATAAATGTTAATTTTTATGTTGTTATGTAACATTTTGAAAATTTTTTTAAAAAATTTTTTTTTTTTTCGTTTTTTCAATATGCTCCCCCCCTTGTGTTGTCACCCCCCCTAGGGGGGCCCCCCAGTTTAGCACTGCCAAAATTTAAAAAAACGCAAATTATGTAGCACATTCTTTTTTATTCACATCCCTATGGCAAATCAAAACTTTAAACTTATTTATCTGGGAAAGAAAAAAAACAGTTTGTCTTCATTTAAGATGCTAAGGTTTTTTTCTATTGTCCCTAAGGTTTTTTTTTTTTACCTTTTAATATCCCGTAACAAAATGGTATGCTTTTTTGAATCAAAGAAAATTTTATTTTTAAAAATAATTAAACTCAAATTTATACTTTTTTTTAAAAATTTTCAATAAGATTCAAAAAAAATTTGTAAAAACCCCAATCATGGTACCCAAAACCAATACCAATTTTTTGTTATACATAGTTTGACTCTTGAAAAAATCAAATTTCATGCGTGTATAAATTTTGTAAGAGAAGTAGCATTTTAAAATCCCTTAACAAATTTTAAGTTTTTTTCCTTAAAAAAATTATATGGCTAGAATTTTATGAAATTTTAAGCACAAAATCTGTTTCACACAGTATACACACATAGGAGGCAACCAAATTTTTTTAAAAATCTTTAATTTAAAAATTTTTGCGTAAATCGTACCATGTCCCCTTAAGCACCAACAAATATCAAACATAAGGATATCAAAAAGAAAACAACATAATCAAAAAGGATATAAGGATCCCTTGTCAGATTCAGAATCAATATTATTCATTTTAGGAAACAATTTCAGAATTAGTGGATGTTTAATAACGCCACAGTACAAACCAAAAAAGATGGAGACTTCTAAATTTTGTATCTCAGTCAAGTGACGAGGACCACATGTGAGCTGGCACCACCTCTCTGCTCACACCGCCCAATGAGGGGGACTTTGAGCCCGGGGTTTAACGGGCGTCAACCCCTCTATACGTCGGGTCTTCAGTAGCACCAGGACTCAAACTTACGACTCATTTTCAACGAGTTTGTGACCATGACCACTCGGCTACCGAAAAAAACCAGGATTTTTGGAACAATTTTAACAATTAAAAAAATAGTAAAACATTTTCTCTAAAAAAGTTTTGGTTGGGTTTTTAAAAAAGGGAAATTTTGGATCGTTTCTGGAAATATTTTTTGTCATTGATTAAAAAATTTAAAGCAGCATGGAATTTTATATTGGGATATTTTCGCTGTGCTATTTAAAATGGGTTCCTTTCGAAAGAAAGTCGGCTCGGGGCAAGGGATCCGACTAGTTGGGAAACGGGATTTTTTAAAAGCGCATAAATGAGCAATTTTCAATATTTAGTGTTCTTTGATTAGAATACATGTATAAAATTGTTTTAAAAGGGCTTTTGACAAAAAAACTTTTTTTAAATACAATATTTTGGCAAAAAAATTTAAATTTAAAAAAAATTTTTTCAAAAACTCCTTTTAAAAAAAGCTTCAAAATAAGTATTTTTTGTGCTTATATAAAGTAAAGAATTCTCCCGAGAGTCTGAACTTTTTATTTTTAAAATTCACATTATTTTCAGGTTCAACCATTTAAATAATTATCGACGTTTTATCTTAAAATTTCTCCCTCTGTTGTCGTAAAAAATGGATAAACCCCTTCTAAGTTATATTTCCAAAAATCAGCTGAGCCTTTGTACTGAGGTCAAGCTATATACGGGAAAAAATATTATTATAATAGAAGATTTTTTTACAAAAAAGGGGAAAAATTTTGAAAATGGGTTTCATGTTGATTTTTTAAAATATTTAAAAATAATTTTTATTGTTTCTATTCTTAAAAAGATTTTTTTCATTTTTTAAACTAATAAATGAATATCATAAATTTATCCATTTATGCGCTTTTAAAAATCCTTTTTTTTTTAATAGTCGGATCCTAAAAAACCCCCTTAAATTCAAGTTTTTGGGTTCGATACCGCTGGACTCGATGATAGCGAAAAACGTAGGCATGCATTTTGGGGTTTTGATCTTTTAAAGACCCCCGGTATTTGGGTTGGGTTCTCGACAAAAAAATCACGGGGATATTTGCATCCAACGAGAACTTGAAATTTAATAAATTAAAAGTAAAAATTTGGAGAGCCCCACAGATGGGCCCCCCAGTGAAAAGGGCTCTTGCAGCGCTTTTGAGCAAAGCAATTCTCCCAGATTAACCCATTAAATTTTTTTTTTTTTGATACGAAGGCATGATTTTGAATGCTTTTTAAACAAAAACGATACTTTATGAGTGAGTTACAGTTATTTCTGAATAAAAATATATTGATAATGTTTTCATATTCCGTGTTGTACCTGCAAGGCCACCGTGCTCTCCTCGCTTGCATCTCCTACAGCTCTTTCGCGCTCCTCCTTTCGTTTCTTGAACCGACGGAAGTAATCCTGGATCAAGAAGGTGGCATAGAATTTGCCAACGGTCACGTCTTCGTCAGCTGCGGGAGGAAAATGGAAATCATTAGTTTGGCGATATATTGCGAAGCCAAGTGAATTGCTTTGGCAGAAAAGTAGATATTTTAATGAATGACGTTAACGAAAGTTTTCGATTTTTTCTTAAGAAAAATTAACTAGAATTATATTTAAAGGGCATTTATTTATCATTTTAAATTGAAATATTAGATGCCTAGAGCAAAATTGATTATTTATGTTTAAATCTCTTAACTATTAGAATATTTAAAGCACAGTTTAAATTTTAAACATTGTTAATAAAATTTAATCAGTCTCAATTTTGAAAAAGAATCTTGTATATTTTTGTATATCACGTTAATTAAATTCAAGCAAAAAAAGGTAATCAAAACCATAAGAATTCTGTTAAAAAATACATTCTCTTAGTTCTTTTTATGGGGAAATTCTAGATAATTTAAATTTCTTGAAAGATAAATGCATATTAGGAAAGAGATTATTACATTAATTTCATGCACATACTCTGTACTGCTTGGTTGCCATAGGTCGTTGATATGGAAAAAATTATATAAATTAAAAAAAATATTTTGTTTTTTTAAAAAAAGTTTAAAAATAACATTACATTAAAAAAAAAAGATTTAACAATAGAGAACTGATGATTATTAAAAGCTTGCTTGCAAGAAGGCGCGAGTTGTATTGTAATAGCTTATGTTCCTGAAATGTCCTAACTAAATAGGGGTTGGTTGATTGATTGAATATTAACGTCGCACTGTTCAGCTACACGAGGGATTTTGGTGACAGACCTCCTAATTTTGAGCCATGGTCAAGTGACGTGGATGACACTTGAGCTGGCAACCCCTCTCTAACTACACACCACACCAACGGAGGACGTTTGAGCTCTCGACAGATTTAACGAGCATCGCTTCCCTACACGGCGGGTCTTTAGTGGTACTGGGCTCGAACCCGTGACAAGGCAAGCCATGATCCGATACCTTGACCACTCGGCTACCACGGCCACCAACTAAATGCGGGAGTGAGAGAGATGTTTACATCGTACTATAAAGCAGCACGAAGGCTATAGACGACGAACTTCGTAATTTCGAACCATGGTCAAGTGATGAGGATGTGATACCTGAGCTGGCAATCCCCTCTCCTAACTTCACAGCACACCAACGGGAGGAAGTTTGAGCATCGACAGATTTAACGTGCATCAGCCCCTCTACACGGTGGGTCTTCAGCGGCACTAGGCTCGAACTGAGTGTAATGTGGAGACGAAATACGTAGCTCAGTGCCACACGTTAAGTAGGAAGTAAGGGAAGAAAATCAATATTCTGAATGGGCATATTCCTGCATTTTTTTTTCTATCAAGGAAATCATTGCGAATTTCTTACTTGTCTCAGAGGACACGTCTAATAGCATAGAATGCCAGGTATAAGTCAATGCAGGTGATTGCAACTGGCAGACGATTTTGCGAGGCACATGCTTATTAGATTGAGAAGGGCAGATTGGTCCATACACCGAATATCAGTTGACAACCATCTAAACCAGTGATTCCCAAAGTGGTCTATATGGACCACCAGGGGTCTATGACGACCTGCAAGGGGTCCACGTCAGCGAAAAAATAATTTGGGGGCCCATGGGATGTAAATGGTGGTCTATGATGGTGGCTCTCATTAAACCAAATCATGATTTTAATTTTAAAAGAAAATTTAGTCAAGTGGAAACCAGATTTTATCTTTTTAATAGATTTATTTACTAATTTTAATGAGGTTAATTTGCAGTTACAAGATGACAGCATAAATTTTATTAAAATAAGGACCATATACCCAATTTTAGCTTTAAAAGGACATATCAGTTACTTATCACGAATTTTGGAATTTCGTGAGAAAATTTTTAATTTCTTTTCCTAGCGAGAAGGAGTTTCATCATGGTTGCCAATCTCCAAAACAAAAGAAAAAAAAGGAGGGAGATAAGGTCTGGACACTACTAACCGAGGAGATTTAGGGTTAGATATTACACGATTGATTCCAAATGTTGAAAAATTGTTACTGAAGCACCAGATTTATATTCCTCCCATTATAAACATTTGTTTGTTACTCAGTTATTTTATGTATTAATCAAATTTTAATTTAATTAACATAGTTTTCTTAAGTTTTAAACAACATACTTCACTTCAGTTAGAATTTTAAATCGTTTAAAGTTGTTAAGCTCTATACCAGCTGTCAAAAAGACATTTAAATTGGTAAATTTGCAAAAAATTTAATATTAGGTAAGCAGGGGTCTACCCCAAACCGAAAAACTTGGCAAGGGGTCTATGAGACAAAAAAGTTTGGGAACCTCTGATCTAAACGTATTCACGTTGCTTGGGCTGTGGCAAGGCCGTTTGGAACAAGGATATGTAGCTAGTTTGAGGGCGGCCGGTGAGGCTAGAGTTACCTCAGCAAGTGGGAATCGACTTATTCCCCGACATGTGGTGGCGGCATGTGCAGTTTTTGTTGTTCCAATACCGACCAGAGTCATTACCCGACGACTGATTATTAAATACACTCATGGAGTCAATTAAATGAACTGCCATTGTTCACACCACCCTAGCTCAGCACCATTGCCACATTCGTTGACAATGGTGCTGAGCTAGAGTGACGGTAACGATGGAATGTCACAGGTTTGAATTCTCAGTTGATTCCCATTTCTGTTTGTACAGTGATAGTCCCCGCGTATATGCTATGTAATCATCTTAACATTTATATTATTTACAATTACGCATACTTTTCTTGAGTCGCGTAGTTATTATAACATTACAAATACTTTTCGAAGTTAACCTCGATTTTTATTTATTATTTGGTTTGCCTTAAGCCCTTTATCTACCGACGGTACTTATAAGGACAACTCACTTAAAAATCACATGGAATATACATTTTTACGAATACTCTGACGATACTTAGTAGGAATATTCTTTTAAATCCACTTTCCCAAGATATATGGCAGCGCGGGTTCAATGATGAGTATTTTAGTGGGAAAGGCAAACAGTTTTATAGCAGAAATTGCGTTTTCAGCTGACGGTGTTCTCAGGGGATTGCGAAGATTGTCCTTTTTGTTCGAAAATATAGTTAATGTCAAAAGGTAAGTGTCTTATTTATTTTGTATGTTAATGAAGACCTTAGAAAATGAGTTGAATATTTATTTTAAGTGAACAGTGTGTACAATTAATTTTACAGTTGAATATCTTTAATTAGCTCTAACTAATTAAATTTCTCAAAGTTGAGTGTTTGGTTTATGTATATCCCTTAATTTTCAATATAATGATTAAAAAAATATTGCATGGAACTGCAGTAAATCATAATGAGATAGATAAAGGGCTAAACTGTGAGATTGACACTTGGTTATAGCCATATTTGATGGAATTTCCATCCAAAAACATGACGAAAATCAATTTCGTTTGTAAATTTAAAAGAGTATACTTTACCTGCAGGAGGAACTACTTGGTCGAGAAGTTTGGGGTTTGTCCGTTTCCATATTTTCTTGATGATCACTCTCAGCTGTTCGTTGGCCTCATCTATGTTACCTGCATTTTTAAAATAAGAAAATCTTGTTTAGTTTTTTTTTTAAGATAAGAGAAAGAAAAGTTATCTACCATAAAAGTCTGAGGTGCACACCTTCCGTTTTGATCTTCAAGGACGTTCGCACCACAGCGAAGAGAGTAGCGTTGAAGTTCACCGTCCCGTCGCTGTTCAGTGGCATGTTCATGGAAACCAAACGCTACAGGGCAAAAGACAATATATTTTTCAATGTGTTCAATGTTAAAATCGTAAAAACAGTGAAGTACGTTTAACGCGAAAACACTTAAGGTATCCGACTATGTTCGGAACCGTGATTTTAAAAAAGCGCATAAATGGATAATTTTCATTCATATTTAGTGTCACTTAGATTAGAATACATATATAAAATTGTATAAATTTGTATATTGTTAAAAACAATATTTTGGCAAAAAATTAACTTAGAATAACCTTTTTTTCAAAATGTTCTTTTGTGAAAAATACTTCTATTACATAATATTTTGCCTGTCTATAGCTCAGACCTCTGCACAGAGGCTCAACTATGAATTTTGAAAAATTCACATTGTTTTCAGAGTTACAACCCATTGAAGTATATATATATATAATTGTCGGCGTTTTTTTCTTAAAATTTCTCCTCTCTGTTGTCGTAAATCATGGATAAACCCACTTCTAAGTTATATAATTCAAAAATTCTAGTTGAGCCTCTGAACAGAGGTCTGAGCTATATACAGGCAAAATATTATTATAATAGAAGCATTTTTCACAAACGGAGAATATTTTGAAAATGGGTCAGTCTATGTTCATTTTTTGTCAAAATATTCTGCTTAAATAATTTTTTATTGTAATAAAATTCTTAAAACAATTTTATATACATTTTCCAATCTAATTGACACTAAATATCATAAATATTTTCCATTTATACGCTTTTGCAAAATCACGGTTCCGAACGTAGTCCGATACCTTAAGGTGAAATATCAGTTAGCACGAAATAATACAGCTGTCCCGAAAACTACTATGTATTTTCATGCATTTTTTCTCAACACGAAACAAAAATCGCTTAACACAAAAAGATTACAGTTCTGGGAATGAGCTTGGTACGGAAAACACATGACACTTGATGAAATGTTTGAGAAAATTTCTGTATTATTGGATTGTCCTATTGTATCACTGGAAGAATTCGTTGCAGTAGATGGGGATAAAGTGTGTGCATCGTCTCAATTATGGCAGATAAAGACATTTTTGAGTTCATTCCAAATTCAAAAATGAACGATGAAAAATGAAATGAATAATGCAGCTCCTATTTTCAGGTCATCTGAAATGTGGAACATCATGAAAAATATGCGCAGTTATTTAAACGCACATTCTAATGGTGAAATGAATGAAAATATGGATGACGTCAAAAAATTTGTTGCTAAATAGGCAAATGCAAAGAAAAGTGTCAGATTATTTTCCGCAATCTCATTAAGGTATCCGACTACGTTCGGAACCGTGATTTTAAGAAAGCGCATAAATGGATAATTTTCATGATATTTAGTGTCACTTAGATTAGAATACATGTATAAAATTGTTTTAAGGACATTTTGAAAAAAAAATTATTTAAATACACTATTTCGGCAAAAAATTAACTTAGAATAATCTTTTTTCAAAATATTCTCCTTTTGTTGAAAAATGCCTCTATTATAATAATATTTTGCCTGTATATAGCCCAAACCTCTGTACAGATGCTCAACAATGATGTTTGAAAAATTCACATTAGTTTCAGAGTTACAACCCATTGAAATAATGATCGGCGTTCTTTTCTTAAAATTTCTCCTCTCTGTTGTCGTAATACATGGATAAACCCACTTCTAAGATATATATTTCAAAAATTCTAGTTGAGCCTCAGTACAGAGGTCTGAGCTATCTACGGGCAAAATATTATTATAATAGAAGCATTTTTCACAAAAGGAGAATATTTTGAAAATGGGTCATTCTATGTTCATTTTTGGTCAAAATATTATACTTAAATAATTTTTTATTGTAATACTATTTATTCTTAAAACAATTTTATATACATTTTCTAATCTAAGTGACAGTAAATATCATAAATATTGTCCATTTATACGTTTTTGCAAAATCACGGTTCTGAAAGTTGTCGGATACCTTAAATGTTTTGTTTTCCAAAAAAACTGCAAAAATTTTGCATTAAATTTCATAAAGTTCTCGTGAATGCTTTTGTTTCATTAAGTTTTATTAAATAAATGTTTATATACAAACCTTTGTGAGTAAAATATTTAGTATGTCATTATTAAACAATTTTGTTGAATATATGTTTTCTTTGCACTATCCTTTAAACCGAAATTCTTTTAACACGAAAAAATACTTCAGAGACCTCAGTTTCGAGTTCGTGTTAAACGATTTTCACTGAAAATACATGTATGCATCCATGTATGTCATAGTTACAATAATTATTCAGAAGATGTTGAAGCACAAAGATTCAGATGCACGAAAATAATATGCAAAGATACGAGTAATGATGCCTGTTTATCTCAGCGATACAGAGTTTTCTTTAATCTAAATGATTAAGCAATTTTTGATAAATCTTGTAGCCAAGCTAGTAAACATATCTCTATAAGATTACAATTTGCACCAACTGAGAAACTGCTCTAGTTAAAAAAAAATTTTAAAAAAAAGGAACCGACTTGATTTTGGGCGTGTAAGTCAAATAGTTGATTTGGAGTGAATTATTGAAATTCGTTGATTTGATTTTATAACTTCATTGGTTTGTGTTTTTGTAATCTTTGCTTTGTAATTTGCTCTTTGTTTGTTACTAAGCTCCGTGTGATACTTGTGCACGGGAATTATTTCATCTGTTTTCAATGGAAAAAAAAAAGTCAAATTCCGATTTTTTTTAAAATTTTAAAATATTTCTTATGCTGAAATGCCGTATTTATCTAGTACAATAAGGAACACATTTCGCCTTTTTTTTTAAAAAAAATATCAGTTACTGGAATTTATGCAAGTTATTAAATACATAATGAAAGAACGAATTTCCATTCCCCCCCGCTTTGATAAAATAGTTTACCATTCTGCTGCGTGTAGCTCTGCGTATACTCTGTCACAAGACGTCATGGTATATCTTTGACAATTTGTGACGGGGCTTTCATCACGATTTCTATTAATGTCCTCTTGGGGCTTCTTTGGGGCCAAAATGGCAATTCTTTCCAACCAACTCAAGAAGAACGTGGTTATGTAAATTAGGAATCATATATATATTGTAAGTTAGCAGTAGAACGGAGTCTATGTCCGGGTCTATGTCTATGCGCAGAAGTGATTTCTGAGTGGGAAGTGAAGTCGTTAAGTAGAAAGTTAGCTGTAAAGTGATTGGAGATAAAGCTAGAGGAATCCTAACTCCGTGAAATAGCCTAGCCTTGCCGGTACTGAAAAACCAAAAGTGGGTTCGAGGCCATAAGGAATACTGTCGGATTAAAACCACATCAAAACAGATAAAGAACGTAGCTGATTATCTAGGATATAGCGGTAAGCAGTTTTATGTAAGCTATAAGGAAAAGGCGTATATTAGTGATAGAGAAATTAATCTATAAAGTTAGATTCAGTGGTCAAGTACGAGACTATTTGGTAATACGTGTTGCGTCTTCTCATTCTTGATCAACTTAATTATTATTGTTGTGTATTGTGTTTAAGATAAGACCTTAATAAACAGGTTTTAAAATGTATGATTTGAGTGGTCTTTCGTTCTTCCCCACAGAAACAGGTCGCGTAGATAATGTAGAAATGAAGTCCCCACGGGCGGGGGGCTTCAGAAATTTATTCATTGAATTTCCTTAACAATCGTCATATTAATCGTTGTTGTTAAAACTCTTTCCATGATAGGTGGATTGTTAATTTTATTATTAATTCATCCTTCCGAAGAATGGGTCCCCGGCTAGTTATAGCTAATAAGCAATGGCAGGGATGTCTTAAGGCATGGGCCAACTGGGCCCTGGCCCAGGGCCTCCTCTATAGTTCTCGACTCAGCCTTAATATCATCATAATTTAAATAACTTCAACGGTCAAATGTTATTTCCGGTTATATTCTCCGAAAAACTGGGAATTTCGGGCGATATATCAAGTGTCTACATGTGATGACCATTGATGACCATCATCCATGTACAGGCATAGACTTATTACCACACACCATCGATACTTCTTAAGTCGAAAGGCGGCAGCTGGTCGAGCCGGTTTGTATGATTGTAAGTCATGCACATTTATTTGTTTCGGGTTATTGTTTGTACGAGTATTTGACAACGTATATTATGTACTGTATACTTTTAAGGGTCACATGTGGGGCCTACTTTTGCGTAGGCGCCCAGGGCCTCAAGAAGTTTTAAGGGCTTTCAGGGACCTTAACAGATATCTGCGCACTCGATAAAAACCTTCTTCAAACCAATGTAACTTAGAAATAAAACAAAACAATAATTTGAAATTTTTACCACATGATAATCATATATATATATTTACATTATTTCTCAAATTTTCAGAGAATTTGAGGAAAAATTTAAAAAGTTGGAAGGAAATAAAAAATAAACAATTTTTAAAAAATATGAGAGTCAGTATTTTACACCGCGCAGGATTCTAAAGTACAAATGGATCAAAACCTACAAAATTAATTTTACTTACTATAACTTCAAAAGTATAACATTTTTATACCAACTTTTAAGAAATTTAGAGAAAAAAATATTTTTAAATACAATTATAATGAAAATTTAAAAATTAAAAAAAATATATATTAAAAAATTCAAATAAAAAAAATTATTAATTTTTTTTTGAAAATTGTTGTATAAGTTACGAAGAGCCTTATTTTAAACACGTGAATAAAATTTCAAATTGATATCATAAATAGTTTCTGAGAAATCCTGCGTGCAAGCTAATATGTTTTGTTTTGCGCAAAATGAAGTTAAAGACAAGAAAGAGATAGGGTTTTCGTTTAATTTTCACTACTTATTTCTCAATAACTTCGGCAGTTTTTACAGTATCAACACAATTTTGGTACCAAAATGCTCAGAAATATTGAGGCTTTAACATATATTTTTTTTCAAAAAAGAATTTGCAATTTAAGAGTCTTGAGAGCCCTTGCCATCCCTGAGTGCTCTGAGTCATCCCCTGCCCTTTGCATAAATTTATCACATGAACTTATATTAATAATATTTTTTTTTAAGTATGCAAAGGGAGTGAAAACTTCTAAAAAGATTCCGACTCTGCTCTTTAACACATTGTGCAAAGAACATTGACAATATTCAGTTTGGTTCTCACTCACCTTGCAGGCAACTCTGTGAGGACATAATTTACCGAAGCCCAAAGGAGGAGAAATTTTTCGTAGTAGTGTCACGACATCAAGATGCTTGATTCTTCCCCTAAAATTAAAAAGAAATTCGAATTTGATTTTCAATTAGGTAGTTTCTGAGATCTGCTAATTTAATTAATAAGATTACAATTCGATTGCTTATGTATAGGGATCGCAATATCGGACCAAAAGTTCAATACCGGTATTCGGTATTTTTTAGATCTTAATACCGGGATACCGGTATTAGAAGTTTTAGGAAAAGAAAGAAAATACAGGTGTTTCTTTTTTTATTTGCCAGTTTTATTAGAGAATGTAAATATCTCAAAAAAATTAATTTGTAATTTTTAATTCATAACAGTGCATAAAGAAACACAAAAAAGTAAAGAAAATTTTTTATTTATTTAAATCACACACACAAAAAAAGCGTGCTAATTTGATATCGGGGGTAATAGCGCCAAGCTGTTGTTTATGTTCCCCAAGATGGGCGATAATATTACAATATGGTTAGCTTAATATTTTTATCGTCTGTCGATGTGGTTGCCATGGGGATAACGAATATTAGAAATAACTTTTATTCGTTTTTTCCCTCTATAACCCTTTAATTTCAGACGATATCTTTAAAAATTTAACCATTTTTTAGTTTAATTTTCTATTTTTCGTCTTCTGTTTAAATATGGGCTACTTTCGAAAATGGATTTTTTCTAAAATGGTGAGTACTGGAATATTTTTTTTTAGAAGAATAAGTGTTGTGCTTTTAATTATCGCTATAAATAGTTAATTTTCGTTTTAAAAATGTTTTTTTACGTTCTTTTTTTCGATGATACTCGTTGAAGGAACTTGCAGTGCAAGTTTCATATTCAACTTTCACTACTTTGTAATTGATATTCTATAATTTTAAATACATTATGTAATTATTTTATTCATAATAAAAATGCAAATTATTTCTATGTGTAATCATCATATAATACTCGTTATTTATAATTGTTTCTTTTGGCATTTATTTATAACTATTATTACATATTTTGTTATTTATTTATAATTAATATTGTTATTTATTTATAATAGTTATTTAATTATAATTATTATCTATTTATTTATAACTTTCTTTTGTTTATTTATAGCTATTCTTATGTTAATTTATAGTTATGTATTACGAGTTCTCTTATGCATTATTTTTATTTTTTTACAATTCGACGATTATTCTTTTTAATAATTTCTATTTTATTACATGATTATTATTTCTAATAACCGTTATAAAATCGTACTGTATGATTATTATGTATAATTACGATAAAATAATATTATACGATTATTATATGCTGCTTATAATACTATTATTAGTTCATGTTACTTTTTATTACATAATACTATTATTCATTATTTATTGATTGACCTAGGTTATTCTCAATCTCTTCCTATATTTTTTATTTGAAATACATTTCACGGTCTTTCAAAACAATTCTTTTAAAATATTGTATATCATTAAATTACCGCTAGGCTGCCACATTGGATTTCATTCCAGCAACAAGAAGCGCTGCTTGGCGCTATTACCTACGTTATCAAATTAGTTCCAAAAAAAGTGTAAATATCATTTTTCAGTCTGTGGTACTATTAAAAATTTTTGAAAAGTGATCTTTAAAAACACAATGTATTAATTGTACTGTCATTAAGCCTGGAACGTAATTATGTACAAAAATTACCAGCTGTCGAAAACGTTCTTTTGAGCATCTACGCTAGTTGGTGGTACGGTTAGAAATACGCGATATACTTTTCCCCGTATTTACCTATAAATCTCTCGTCGGATGGTTTTGGATATAGTTGATTTTTGTATTGTATTTTGGGCTTTTTGAAATTTTTTTAGTTATCTCGCTAATTCTATTTTTTGTTCAAGAGACAATTCCTTTTCACTATCATCACATTAGTGTCATCATCTTTTGATAACTTTACCGAATTCTTCTGAATGTGGATAGGTTTGTAGGTAAAAAATTTTAAGGAAATTTACTATATAAACTTGATCAAATTTGAATTGGTTAGTCCCTTTTCTTCTTTTTCATTTATAAAATCATGATGATACGTAAATACAGGTATGATATGCAAATATACAATGTGAATAACAAACTCCTCAATTTAAAAAATATCGAAATATTACGCATTCTCTTCACAACTATAAACTTGTTTTCACAGATACGAATATCAGGCTACGAATCCAGCGCGTGTGCAATATCGCTCTAAACTGTAATTGAATATATTTGGCCCGCCTCCTTGGATAATTCACATATTTTATCACTTCTCTTGATTGCACGATATAACTTTATATTCAAAGTCTAATTAATTTTACCCATTAGAGAGACATAAAAACAAAAAGGTATATACTATTTTGCTAGGTTGGCGACCCCTAGACATATAGTGGACAATTTTTTAAAAAATTATAATAAATACCGAAAAACCGATATTTAAGCTTGTGAATACCATTATTACAAAATTGCACAAATGTTTCAAAATACCGGTATTCGGTTTGATTGATTGATTGAATATTAACGTCGCACTGTTCAGCTACACGAGGGCTTTTGGTGACGGACCACGTAATTTTGAATCACGGTCAAGTGACGTGGACGACACCTGAGCTGGCACCCCCTCTCCTACCACACCACACCAACGGGAGGATGTTTCAGCTCTCGACAGATTTAACGTGCATCGCTGCCCTACACGGTGGGTCTTCAGTGGTACTGGGCTCGAACTCGTGACAAGGCAAGCCACGATCCGATACCTATACCACTCGGCTACCGCGGCCACATACCGGTATTCGGTATCTTGGTATACCAGTATTGCAATCCCTACTTATGTATTGTAATTACTGAACTCAGTGACTCATCAGCCCATGAGGGCCAAGGCCTACTGTGCCTATCTCAGTTTTCGTGACCCTAGGCACTGGGGTACATGTGCATATGTTTCGTTCAAGTGGTCTGTCTGACGCGAAACCTCCAATGTTCAGTCCCCATGCAAGCTTGGTACTCATTTATGGATCCACTGAAGGGATGAAAGGCTGAGGCGGTCTTGTCCAGCCAGGGATTTGAATCCCGGACCTGTGGCGTGGAAGCGCGATACACTACCACTCAGCTTTCTATTAATTT
The DNA here is from genome assembly GCA_019973955.1 of Trichonephila inaurata madagascariensis. Classification (NCBI taxonomy): domain Eukaryota; kingdom Metazoa; phylum Arthropoda; class Arachnida; order Araneae; family Nephilidae; genus Trichonephila; species Trichonephila inaurata. Next base: position 18,061 of record BMAV01019382.1, read on the forward strand.
GTAATTAGTTTAAATAAAAACAGGAATTTATAATTATTTTGGAAACTTAAATATTTTTGATTTCAACACAAAAGTTTTAGCATATGGTATTACCCAGATGAAATTTATAGAATAAATTCAATACTTTTTAGAAGTTCAAAGGCGTTATTTTGAAAAAGGTTTCAATATAATAGGTTCAGTCACATGATAAAGACTTGTTCTTCATTGAATTCAAAACAGGAATTAAACAAATAGTACTCGTTGGTTTTGTAAACCTTACATAAAATTTCAAATTTTGTAATTGGGTAATAATGTTTGAAAGTTATGAAAAGAAATTTCTTCAAAAAGATTTTAATATTAAACAAAAAAAGGTGCTAGTTTGATATCCCGAGGAACGCACCAACTTGTTGTTTACGTTCGCCAAGATGGGCGATAACATTACAATATGGTTACCTTGATATTTTTATCGTCTGGCAATGGGGTTGCCATGGGGATAACGTATATTAGAAATAACTTTTATTGGTTTTTTCTTGTGGTAACCCTATTAATTTCAGACGATTTTAATTCGATTTCTTTAAAAATTTAACCATTTTCAATGTAATTGTTCTATTATTTCCATCTTCTGTTTTATTTTGTGCTATTTTCGAATATGGATATTTCTAATATGGGCTAGTAATAGGATATTTTTTTAAAGAGTGAATATTGTACTTTTAATTATCGCTATAAATTTTTTATTTTCGCTTTATTTTACGTTGTAAAAATGCTTTTTTTGAACGTTCATTGTTCGATGAAATTCGTTGAAGGAACTTGCAGTTCTTAGAATATTGCAATTTTTCAGTACTTTGTAATTGATATTCATTATTAATTTTAATATATATTATGTTATTATTTTATTAATAATGTAATATAAAAATGCAATCATTACTGTATGTAATAATCTAATAAAATTCATTATTTATAATTGTTTTTTTATATTTATTTATAAATATTATTACATATTATTTTTTTATAATTATGTTATTTTTTTATAATTATGTTATTTTTTTATAATTATGTTATTTTTTTATAATTTTATTATGTTATTTTTTTATAATTATGTTATTTTTATTATATATAATTATGTTATTTTTTTATAATTATGTTATTTATAATTATTATTATGTTATTTACTTATAATTATTATTATGTTATTTATTTATAATTATTATGTAATATGAGTATTCTTATACCTTATTTTTATTTTATTACAATACGATGGTTATTCTTTTTTATAATTACTATTTAAATTATATTATTATTATACATAATAATTATTATTCAATTATACTATATGAATATTACATATAATTACTGTTAAATTATATTATAAGATTATTATATACTTCATAATATTAGTACATGTTACTTTTTATTATATTATATTGATATTCATTATTTATATCGATTGATCTTGGTTATTCTCAATCTCTTCCTATATATCCTTCATTTAAAATACATTTTAATGTATTTCCAAACAATTCTTTAAAATTATTGTGTATCATTAAATTACCGCTCGGCCGCCTTCTTCGATTCCATTCCAGCAACAACAAGCGCTGCTTGGCGGGATTAATTTATCGCGCCAAGCGGCGCTTGGTGCCATGCTCCGTGACATCAAACTAGTTCCGAAAAGATAAACGGTGCATGTGTAAAATTTTCAGCCACATTTATATATGGGAACATCAACGGATTATTACATTGTTTTGTAGAGTATCGCATTTATTTGGTGATATTTTCTTTTTGGCTTCTGTGAAAATCACTAATGGCATTTTACACATGTACTAAACAAACTTACTTGGCATCCGGATCATATTCTGACCACAGCCGAACGAATTCATCCAGATGATGAGGACCCAAAATAGACCAATCACGTGTTAAATAATCGAAGTTGTCCATAATGACGGCGACGAACAAGTTAATAATCTGAGAAAGAGAAGTTCTTTTTTACTTTAAAATACAAATGCACTCTTAGGAAACAGTATAAAATTTCAAAAATTGAAATAAAATCCATATAATGAATCTAAATTATATATGAAGAAGAAACAGAAAAAACTATATATTATGGCACTTGATTACATGCGCATGAGCATATTTTTATCCTTAAGAAATACGGTAGAATGTTACAAAATTCTAATTAACATACTTTCAATTAATCTTGGATTTTAAATGCATTTTCAAAAGCTAATTTCTCGTTCACAACCTTTTTTAAAAAATTAGAATTGGACAGCCATATTCGACACGGGAGTTTTTTGAGATATATCTAAATTTTATCGATCGATTTTATATGCATACAATTACTCGTCCTATGTAGTTAAATGCCATAGGCGTTTTTTGAAATCATCTCCAAAAAAATTAAAATTTAAAAAGTTACTTCATGTATTTGGGAACATTATCCAATGGAGAATCGTTTAGATTCTTACTTAACTAAGAACATAAATAACAACAGCTTTTTACTTACTTCATCTAATAATTTGTTACTTACGTATTACACCGTCAAACAATTTTTTGCCAAACGAAAAGACATCACCAATTCAAAAAAATGTCACCAAATACTGCCCCCGTTATTAATAAGTTTGAGCGTGCGTGGAAACAGTTTACACTGTTGGTTTCATATTGCAGCACCTGGCGACGTCTTTTGATTTGGCGAAATTGGTCTTCGGCATAATACATAAGTATCAAAACATTTAGCATACAATGCTGCCTTTAACTGAATTATTGCTTTGATTAGCCTTAAGTGATTCGCACAAGAAAGTCAGGGTCAGGGCTAGAATCAGAGACTTCATTCGCTCGAGATGAAGTCTCTGATTACAACCTTGACACTCGATTCTTACTGGAATGTCTTTAGTGTCCTTATTTTGCTTAGTATTTTTTTGGGGGGAGGGGGGAGGGGAGTTATATTAATTCTGAACTAAGGTCAAATGATAGGGGTGATAGCAGAGTTGGTATATAAGTATTGCATTACAAGAAAAATTTGAAATCCATGTCAAATGTGCAGGGATTTCTACATTAACATGCTAAACTGGGCTGAAATTATATTTTAGCCCTTGATTCAATCATATTTTGACTACTGCTCAACTTACTGGGGTCCCGAAATTCTATGTTTTTGAATACTTTTTCTTGAGTCCGAACTTAATTTTGTTAAAATATAAGTCAATACTTATCTAATTTCCCAATGATAAGAGATACAAAAGGTGTATCAATAACTGACTGCACCTCTCAATGGTTTTTATATTATTGTTCAGAACCTTTGATAAAAAAAAGGCATTCCTGTGTTCTTCCCCCTTTAACAAATCCAGTATAAAATTTGTCTTCAAATATATTCTATAAAAAAAGACACACCAAGAACGAGTTGTCCGATAGAGACAAAAATTGGTGGGTAAAAAGATTATGTACAGAATAGAAAATGATTAAAATTTCAGAAAAAATGAATGATTTATTTCAGAGTTACATAGTTACAAAGTAACGAGCTCAAAAGGTATTGACCGACCTCTAGCCTGGATACAAGCTGCCACACGATATAGCATAGAGTGATAAAGCACCCCGATGGTCTCCTGTGGCATTTCTTGCTAAATTTGCTCCAATCATTGGGCAAGGTCATCAACATTCTCTGCAGATGCAGTCGATTTACCATCATATCCCATACATGCTCTATTGAGGAGAGATCTGGTGATCTGGCTGGCCTAAAAATGTTTGACAAGCTTCAAGACAGTTCATAGCAAAACGTGCCGCATGTTATCTGGCCTTATCTTCAGAAAAATAAGGCCAAGGCACTTCAAAAGGAAAGATAGCAAAACAGTTCTCAGAATGTCATCGACGCACCGTTAGGCTGTGAGTGTGCCTCTAATGATGACCAAAGGGGGCCGGCTGTCAAAAGAAATGGCACCACTCCTGGTTGAAGGCCTGTATGGCATGCAATAGTGAAAGCAGGATCGGCACGCTGCCCTGGGCGTCTCCAGACACATCTTCGATAATCGCCAGGACACAGTTGGAAGCGAGATTTGTCGTTAAACACTACGTCCTCAGTCAGCATGATTCAACCTGATCAAGCCAAGCACCACCGTAATCTGGCTCGACAGTGTGCAGGCGTAAGTGGCAGGTGGCGTAGTGGTTTGTACGAGCGTAAATTTAGCTCTATCAGAGGTCTGTGAATGGTCATGGTGGACACTCACGTGTGGGTCACACGTCTGAAGGTTGATAACGATGAATCAGGCGCTGTGGCAGTTGATCTGATAATCAATCTGTCCTCTCGATCTGTTGTGGCTCTAGATCAACCGCTACCATCGTGACGCTGAAATCTGCAATTGTTCATTCATTCTTGCCAGCATCTTCTAATGGCTGCATCGCTTTGACCCATATGACGAGGGATTCTCCAATTTTCCCAACCAGTCTTATTCAATCCAATGATACGACCTCTTTCAAAATCTGACAGATGCTCGCAATGAGCTTGAATCCTATGGTGAAGTATTTTTTCAGTCATTGAAAGGTATCCTAAATCGCAGTGCAACAGAAATTTTAACATTCAGATTGAGAATCGCTTCTTTTAGACACCTGCTGTATGCGCAGTTCCGATGTGCTGTAGCCCTCGTTATTACTTCATTGGACACTAAATTTTAATCATTTGCATGCGAGGTACAATTGTCTTTGCATGCGAAATTTTATTACAATCGGGCAACTCCTCTTGGTTCATCTTTTTTTTTTTTGTTATAGAGTGTTTAGTTTGGGTACTTACGTATTTTGCAACCTATTGTCGACACTATACGAAACGAGGCATATGGTTGCCAATTCAGCGCGTGCGACACATAGGAAATCGCGGCGAATTATTAATACATTTGGCGATTGTTGCGACAATACGTAAGTAGCATAGTTTGCTAAATTTGGAGCTAAACTGGGCTCTCTCACGATTACAAAAAAGGGAAAAAATGCATTGCCAGCGATCACTTTTATGCGGAAATTTATGATGAATAACTTAACGGAATGGAACAAAACAACACAGTTCTAAAAAAACATTCGTTCTTACCAGGAAGGAACAAAGGATATAAAAGGAGATGAAGTACGGAATGGCGATGTCAGTGCCCATGGCTTTCCAGCGTCATCTGAGCGGGGGTCACAGCGGACCGTTTCTTCGTTGACGCATGCCATCATGATTTCTTGCCATGCCTCGCCGGTCGCAGACCTACACAGTACATTCATTTCCATTATAAAATAAAATTACACCGGAAAAAAGTACATTGATTACACAGAGTTTTGTATAATACGATGATTAAACTATGGTAAGCGAGTCATACATGGCTCATGAAACATTGCAAAAAATTCAAATACAATATCACCTCTATTTAACGAAGTCATTAAATCCCGAAATAAAGTTTACAATTTGTTAAATAGAAATTCACCGTTTAATATGCTTTAAAAATCACATAAAACAAATTTAAAATTCATAAACACTACATATTGTTTAAAAAAGTAGTCAGTCACACTTTCTTGAAAATTAATATCTATTCATTTTATATATATCTGAAGGAGGTTAGAACTCGCAACCTTCGGATTTGGAAGCTCATAACTTATCAACTATACTAAAATGATCCTCGTAGTACGGTCGCTGAACATCATTGGGAACTGGAACGCGAAGCGTTTCTTCATCCCATATCTGACTGTATTTTGGCTCTGATGTTGAATGTTCTTTATAGATACGGAGTCTCCTGTCGAACGGATGTTGTTACTGGCTTATATAGATACCGCCGCCCCACACTCCCCTACTAGTGAGTCGATGGATAGGCGAACGAATGATACCATAGTTATGGCGAGCGTGTGAGTTGTTACGTCAAGTGTGTTTTGACGGCTTGAGGGTTGCGTCATGTGATCTGACGATTTGCTGTGCAGCGTTATGCGTATCTGACGGCTTTTGGTTGCTCTTGCGGCTGATAGATGGTGTTTCTTATGCTCCGCAAAGTTTGCGTTGTTTCAAAGTTCAGCCAGGGTCACCAACGAAGGAGATTAGAACTTGCGACGCTCGGATTCGTATCCGAGTAACATATCCACTATACTAAAATGAGCATCGTAGTACGGAGGTTGTTACTGGCTTATATAGATACCACCACCACCACATATCTTATCCATCAAAACGAAATCGCAAGGAAAACAAGAGAAAAAAAGGATTACACTGTATTTTCAACTTTATATATATAAAAATAACTTCATATTAAAACTTATTAATTTTTTAACCATATTTTCTAATTTTAAGCTTACAAGTAACTTTAAATGTACATTATTTTATAACAAGTACTTTTAAGCATCACTACCACATGCGTCCTTAAATTTAATTACTGATAAAATCTGTTAGTTTTGAGTTTTTGTTTAAAAAACTATGGCCATTTTATTGCTCTAAGTTAGTAATACCAGTAATGCACCTGGTAATACCAGTACAAGGCCATAAAATGTGCTAAAAGAGAGAACAATTACAGGAAGACTTAAGAAATATTATGAAAAATAATCTAAGTTTCTTGAATTTTTCTTCCGTAAAGATTATTTTTATTAGTAAATAGAAATGTTTCAAGTGAGTAATTTTATTATTCAAGCCAATGACAGTTTTTATTAAAAAAACCAAGAAGAAACAAGAATAACTGGTAGAGATTTCAACTAACATAAGACCGGGAGTTAAATGAAAGGTATTAGCGATGTACTTCGTAATTTAACAATTTAAGGGGAAG
>BMAV01019384.1:0-45438 GCA_019973955.1 Trichonephila inaurata madagascariensis
GAAAAAAAGAAAATTATTCTAATGAATTCACTCATTCTTAAAATGCCTGAAGAGAAAAGAAGCTGCATACCCAGAATTTAAAAAAATAATAAGCATAACATGTACTGTAATGAATACAAGGCCATAATTTTAAAATTTTAAAGAAAGTACGAAAAGTAAATTTTGACACAATTATTGCTATGAACAGAATATTTAAGTGTTCTGGTTTTTGACTTGATGTTAAGATTAATCAATTTATTCAAAAACATTTTATTTTAAAAGTTCTGTGAAATATTTATTATTTCGGCTTCCATAATAAATTTATTTTTATTTTTTTAAATTTATTTTACTAACGCTTGTTATTAAAATTTATTATTAATAATGGGTATATACCATAAATTAATTCTTTTTTTAGTTGAAAAGATGAAGCATAATCTTTTTTTGAAGAAAACATGACTCTAAATACGAGTTTTAATTTATATTTTGTCTATTGGGAATTTAATTTTACTAATGACATAACAAATTTTAAAAGCTTTTTAGGGAGTAAACAATTTTGTTTCTTTTCAAATCTATTAATTTCTACGCTTTTTAGTGAAAACAGCCAGTATTTAGTTGATTATTTCAAGACACATTTATCAAATTATTTTCATATTTATGTTTAATAATTATTTAGTTGGAGGAAAGGACATTTTATAATAATTAATTTTTTTAAAGCATTTCGAGATGAAAATGTTCAGTACATATGTACTATTGGTGTGAGTACTCATATTAGTATAATCTTTTTTCTCTCTCTTTCTCTTACTCACACACACACACAAACACATACATGCATATGTATTCAGAGAAATTTATTTAAATGAGGTATTTTTAAGAAAATAATGATTTGCTAATGCGTTTTGCATTTAAATACAATACGTTTTCGGAAAATTGTTATTCATCACAAGAACAAACGACATATGTTGACAATATCCAAAATGTAGTATAAAATTATATACGTTGCAATTAGTTAATATACTATATATAAAGAGAGAGAGAGAATCAATTCAACGCCAACAATCTTATAAAATTAACATTAAATAGGGATTTTTTTACTCACACAACAGGTATGTATATTGCAATAAATAATGCAAAAATTGCAAAATATAACTTCCTTTCATTGTTAAAAAGTAATTTAATCATTCTGAATTAAACTGACTTTCATTAAATTTAGTGAAATTGATTACATAAATAAATTAAAATGGTTCTCTTTTTAAATGATTATCACATTCCTAAAAATATGATTTGCAAATGAGATATTTTAAACTTTTCATGCTTAAATTGAAGGATGTTGATTTAACTTTCTCAAAAACATGTGCTTAAAATAGGGTTATATATATTTTTATATAGTTATAGTACAATTATTTCCTATTTCAATAATTTTTCTACTTACAATAGTTCTCCGTCATTTGATGTCAGACATTTTAATTTTTATCTGACACATAAAACGAGTAAAAAAATGTAATACACAAGAATTATTAAAAGTATTTTTAAAATGCCGAATTTTAAAAAAAAATTATCCGTCATTTCCTTCCAGCTTGTATTACAAACATTGACATGTACCATCTAAAAAGCTTTTCCTCTTCTTATAAACTTGACGAGAAAGCTAAGAAATAAAAATACATTCTTAAAAGCATCTGGAGTATATTTTTATTTCATTCTTCTTTTAAAAGATGAAAATTTCGCTGACAGATACTATCGATAAAGCAGCCTAAAGACAATTCTTCCGAGATGAATTCGCCTCTTGCCTCAGCTTAAAATTTCTAGAATGAGATTAATTTTGCTGAGAGAGCTGAAAAGTTCGAAATCGAATGGCATTTTGAGGAATGCGCATCGGGCATATCCGGGAGCGTTTAAAACAGTGCCCTCCGTAACAGTATTGTTGAGGATTTATAGTTTCGGGGGTACCTGTGGATTTTGGGAAACTCTTACAACATATGTGTACGAAAATAAAAATATCTGAACTTTTTGAATTTAGTTTAATAATATATATGTTAGACAAAAAAAAACATAAAAAATATACGAAATATTATTTTTCGAATCCGAATTTTTGTGGTCTCCTTTGTGTTGTTTTTCCAATCCTTTTCCATGATCTCGATGAAAGAAAACAAACCGATTCGAACCCGAACTTTTTGCAAGTTTCATGATTTGTGGTTGGCAACAACTGCAATGCAAATCGAGCGACTATTTAAACTCGACTCGTGTTATTTTTTTTTAGGGAGAAAGAAAGGAAATGTAAGTATATTTTAGCTCTTAAATAAAGAGTGGCTGGTTGGCTATGCAATTGTATGTTGCATCACCATTTTAAGATAATAAATTCGTTTTTAATATTAGTCTGTAAGAAGACGGTTTGAGTCAGATGTCTGGTAAAGTTGATTTTTTTTAACTAAAATTTTATTAGTCAACTTATTGTTTTTTTTATCGCTCCAGTGACGAACACATTAATTTTATCCTTGATTATTATTAAAAGTCATTTATAAGAAACTGCTTTCAACTTTATGCTTTCTCGACACAAAAATTTTCACTGCTTGCTTTGTCAAAGCTTGGAACACCAGGAAGTGTAACAAATATATATATATATATATATATATATATATATGTAATCTTAAGGAGAGAGTTCCACTTTATTAGTAAAAAAAAATCTTATTTAAAACAGCCTGGTGAAAATATATTATGCCATGTATGAATATACAGTCTCTATATAACGAAGTCGCTAAATCTCGAAAAAAAGTTCGCTATATGGAAAATTAAAAAGAAAATTACTATTAAAAGAGTAGTTATTCGCACTTTTTTTAAAAATTAATATATGTTTATTTTAAATATCTTACCCATTAAAAAACGACAGAAAAACTGCAAGGAAAACAAGAAAAAAGAATGTCGAGTACGCTGTATTTTCAATATTAAGGAAATATTATTATATTAAAATTAATGAATTTTAAGGACATTTTCTATAATTGAAAGCACACAAGTAATATTAAACATACATTATCTTATAACTAGAACACTGGGACACTAGACAACTCCACTGAAGGTGAAAGGAGATATCAAAAATGTTTCTAGTGAACTGGACAATGGGGGTTACAGGTTGCATTTCTTGGATGAAACGTCCAGAACTCTATTGCTCTCGGCGAGTTAAAACCTTATGAAACTAGTTATATAAAGATTTATGGCCACCATAAAATGTGTTAAAGGGAGATTAACTTGAAATGTTCAGAAATACTTTAAAAATAGGGAGAAAAAAATTGAATCACAAAAGAAGTTCGTTATGTAGAAAATGTACTTCGCTATAGAGAGATTACTTTACGAAGGAAATCGTGAAATGTTCTTGAACTGATTTTGTTTGATCCTAACTCGCCTAGAGCTGTAGAAATCTAACGTTTCATCCAAGAAGTGCAACCTTTAGTCCCCATTGTCCAGTTCATTAGAAACATATTTGATATCCCCTTTCACTCTCAGTGGAGTTGTCCCGTATTCTAGTTATAAAATAATGTATTTTTAATGTTACTTGTATATTTTAAATTAGAAAATGTTCTTAAAATTCTCGTTAATGTTAATATAAAATAGTTTCTTAAAATAATTAAAATACTGTGTATACATCAACATTCCTTTTCCTTGTTTTCCTTGCCGTTTTTCTTTCTTTCTTTTTTGATGGGTAAGATATATAAAATAATCATTTACTAACTTTTTTTAAAAAAAAAGTCTGAATAAATACTTTTTTTAATATAGCTTATAAATTTAAAACTTGTTTTATGTGATTTATAAACTATATTAGAAGATGAACCTCTGTGTAACGAATTTTCCATATAACGAACTTTTTTCCGGGATTTAGTGACTTTGTCGTGTAGTGGTCCGTCTGTATATATATATTTGATATTTAGTCTCAGTTAAATTGGAATATACATATAACATTGTTTTAAAAGAACATTATTACAAGAATTAATTTAAATGCAATTGTTTCGAAAAAATAAAGAATTTTAAAACTTTCTCCTTTCATGAAAATATGTTTGTATAATAATTCTAATTTTCCTATGTATAGCTAGAAACTTATTGTACGGGCTGGACAAGTATTTCAAAAATATGTAGTTTAGAAAGGGATTTATTCATATTTTAACAGTTCAGAGTAGAGAAATTTTAGCAAAAAAACAACAGCTAGTATTTCAATTTATCGTAACTCTAAAAATAATATGATATTTTTAAAAATCCTAGTTCGGTCTCCGTATAGAAGACCTAGCTATATATAGTAAAAAATACCTTCATCATAGAAGCTATTTTCATTAAAAAAGGATGTTTTGAAAAAAAATTTATTTTTTATTTTTGCTAAAATTTTAACAATTTTCTTTTCTTGTAATAAAATTCTTTAAAAAAATATTATGTGTATATTCTAATTAATCTCATACTAAATACGTAAAAATGATATTTTTTAGACAATATTTCAAAATTACTGTATCAAACATAGACAGTCACTTTGTTACAAATGAAAAGTATTACTTTCGTCGTTATTAGATTTTATGAAAATAAATGCTTATTTAAATTCATTATTACAATTTGTTTAAACGGCTTAAGAGTACCGCGTGGTATAAATAGCATAAAATTACTAATATGATAATTTAGAATTAAAATATCAATTTCTTTTGTTTTAAAGTAAAAGCAATAATTATTACTATTATTATGCTACATTAAATTTCTAAGGATATCATACATAGCACACCAATCTTTTAAGAAAATTATTATCATTAAAATAAGCTATTAGCTCTACGTATATTTATTTTTATGCGTACCAAGCGCCTAAAATTACGAAGTATGATTTTTTTTTCTTAAATAAGTTAACTAAAAAATACGACAACAATCACTGGCGTAGCTAGGCCTGAGTGGGCTTTGTATCAAAAATCTTTGGGGATTCTTTTTTTAAACAAAGAAATAAAAGACACTTATTTGAAAGTGTCAGAATATTACACATGGTGGAACCCTTATAGCTTCGGGGCCTCATATCATTAATACGATAGAAGCTGCACCCTTGAAAATAATCTTAAGATTTTAATATTATGAAGTGATCCCCAAAATGAAAGTATTAGGGTGAATGTTTAAAAATATATCAATACATGTACAATGTTTTTCTTTCGGATTTTCTTAATGATTTACAAAAAAACCACACATATTTAAAATGTGCACTAAAATATTCTATATTTTTGTATTTAATATTCTATATAAATTTAAATACATTTGTTAATTTTTACATGGAATTGTTAATTTCCATACCACTTTAATAATCTATACATGCAGCCAATCCAGTATAGTGGTTAGTGATGCTAACTGCTGTACCGTAGGGCATGTGCCATAAGGCCGTCAAGCCACAAATCCTCTTTTAAAGCTGGTGGAAGTGGAAGAGAGGTGGGAGGCCCCTGACCACCACCAAGGTGTTCACCCTCAAAACTGGGGTGGAACCGAGCTAAATCCTACTGCCACCTGTATGATGCTTAAAGCTAAGGCTAACGATAGGCGTAAAAATCTAGCCCTTCGCCACAATGGATTTCGTGGACCTTGATCTGATGTTACTGTTGATCATGTGGCATAAGTAATAACAACAAATCTATACGGGAATTTAATGAAGTATGCTTTATGACAAATAAAAAAAAACAATGTTTAATATTAGTTAAATGCTATCCCTAAAAATATTTTTTATTTAAAAATTACTAAATTGAAAAAAAAAGAAAAACGTTTGATATGAAATCTCAATTTTGTTTTGAAAAGTGCTAATTGAAATAAAATACTTAAAGGTACTCATTTCTTTATAAAAAGAAAAAATAAATTAGTCACTTTGCATCTCATTCCTCAAGTTTTTAATCCTTAAACAAGTAAGTTAAAGCAAGTTTAAAATAAATTATTCCTTTTCGTCAATTCTAGAGATTAGAAAGAACCAATTAGCTCTGATATATTTAACTACTTTATATGTTTAAAAGAAGGATGAGTTGTAACGGGTTTCTCAAAATGGCTGCATTTTAATAATGATAGCATGGGGAAATAAAATGATAAAGTAATGAAATATTGAATAACTCTAAAAAAATACTCGATTTTCTCTTTCATTAGGAGTTTATAAGCGTTAATAATTTATTAAAATATGGTTATTAAATTTTCCAAAAGCAATGGGCCTTTGAATTTTTCAGAAATTAATTTTATTTGTTGTTCATAAATTAATTTCGTCATTCGTCGACGAAAGATTCATTAAATTTCCCCATTTTTAAAACATATCTTAATCAGTTTTCAATCAATTCTTCACGTTCCTCTTTGCAATGAACACTTATTTATAAAATAGTAAATTAAATATCAATTGTTGCGAAAGTTTAATAATATTTAAATTAGCTAAAACATCTATGAACTTAACTGATTCAAAAGTAGATAAGATTGTAAATCATCCGATATAAATTTAAATCGAGTTTAAAACACAGCTATATGGATTAAGGGTCAATACCTTTTAAAATTTCCGGAAAATCGATTTTTTTATTATTATTTTATTTTTTAGAGCAAACCCTGGTTTTAAAAGAAACCGCATGCAGATATTCCCAAATCACGGAAGTTATTAAGAAAAAAAAAGAGCAGAAAAAGGGAATTTAAATATTGTTTACATTTCGGCTCCAGGGTGACAGCTGTCATGTCGCTGGTGACAGCTGCGTTTCCGTTTCTAATATTTTCATTCTAATTATTATCAAATGCTTTAATTTTAAGCCTCATTATTGTTTGTTCTGGCATTAACACAACTTCTACTTACTTTATAAACTGCTGTTTTTTTTTGAAAAAGTGATTTGTGATTCATATGCTCGTTTTCTTGATTTTACATAGTATCTTATTAAAAAATAAGTTTTAGAAAAATATTAATTTTTTAAAACTTTTGAATGATAATTCGATTGAATCCAACGACCCTCTGGTAAACGTCCCAAGAAAAGGAAGTTTATGGGAATATGCAAGAGTAGGCTTGTACACAGTGTGGGTGAAACACTAAACAACAGTGCATCGGAAAAAAATTCAGTTGCAAGATGTTTATTCATCTTTTATTGAGCATGATGACGGTTTAGATGGCTATAGAGTGTTTGATAAAACTATTATTTTTACAAACATTCAAAAATTTGTTCTTAAAAAATGTGGGGAGATTTAATCACGAAAAATGTGTTAGAGGTTTGTTTTTTTTTCGATTGAATGCAAGAACTGAAAAGACAGTTCGTTTAAAACAAAATGCGGGTACAAAAAAAACTTTCCCAAAATAAACAGACGCTTTGTGTCGCAATGAGGACAATTGACGGGGCCCGCAGCAATGACAACCTTGGTTTATGGTTTTTCCTCCCCCAGTTTGAAAAACCTAAAAAATTTACATAAAACAAACGAATTGTGTATAAAAAGGGCGGTTTCCGTTTAAGGGGTCTTTGAAAAACTTCATAAAATAAAGGGAGAGGGAACGGGAAAACCCCGGGTTTTTTTCTGGTTTTTTGGTGGTCGTTATAGGGAAAAAAGGGGAAAGTATTGATGCGGAAGTATGTTTTTTTCTGAAGGGGGATTCTTAAAAAAAAAAGGGTCACCTTTTTTTGGGGAAAAAATTTTTATTAAAGAATGTTTGAAAACCACAAGGCTCAGCTGGCATGATAATTAATGGTTCTATGTTTCAGCGTTCAAAAGTCATCGTTCGGGGAATATACATTTACAGGGGATGGCGATTCCAAAACATTTTTTTATCTATTACGACCCAATCCTTTGGAGAAGATTGTTTAAAAAATTAATGTTTGACATTTAAAAAACGTCCCTTTTTAAAAAAAAATTCTGAAACCAAACTCTGGGGGGAAGTTTTGGTGGGGGAAGGTTGACCGACAGAATGACATTAATCCAAATACGGGAAATGTCACAAAATAAAACATGCCTGTCGGATTGCAAAGTTTTGGGGGTGTATATTTTTATGCAAGAAGAACCATTGCACAAATTTTTTCCAGGGGCCCAATTTTGGTGTAAATATCAAAAACAATATTAAGGGGGGTAAACTTTTAAACACAGTAACAAATTGCCAGAGGAGTAATGGATGCCATAAAACCGTATTTAATGATCTATCACAACCAAACCCCACAAAAAAGTCTGGGGGGAAAACCCCAAAAAAATAATGAATCCATTAACTCATTAAATGGAAAAATGCCCAAAACTTTGGGTTTGGAGAAAAATTGTTTATATTTCACAAATGAGGCAATTGTCATTTTAATATTTTGGGAATCAAAGGGGCTAAAAAATTTCAACGTTGGTCATGTTGGAAATTTGGGGAAAAATTTGTTACATTTAGATTTAAAAAAATTCAGACTGCAGGCGAATTTTTTTTTCCCAAAAAGAAGGGACAGGTTAAAAGAATTTTAAAGTACTTTTAAAAAAATTTCTGAAAAAGAGGGGAAAATCGTATGCATGTGGCGTTTTAAAATTTTTTGAACATATAATACACGCATTCATATCCCAAAATTTTTTAAATTTATAGTAAGTACTTGTTAATTAAGATAAATTTTTTTTTTTAAGTAATATTTATAAATTTTTAACTTTATTTTGAAGAAATGAATCACTTTTTTTGTTTTGATTATTTTGTAGCTTTTTTATATTTTTGATGTTGTACTGCATTGGTAAAATATATGTTTTAGTTATAATAATTTTTAAAAAGAAGTTTATTGACATAAAAACTTCACATTAGTTTTAATTTAAAATTTGTTGTTGTTTTGGGAACCAGAATAAATATATATATAACTGTGGTAAATTTTTTGTTTGATGTCAATTTTTCAGAACGTCATTTTTTCATTACGCGCATGATATTTTTTTTAAAACCGTTCCATGGAAAATGATCAAATTTTTACGGAGATTCTGACCATATCGTACTTAAAATAACGAACCAGTTTGAATTTTTTAAAGAAAAAAATTTAAAATTACAAAAAAAAATAGGGAAAATTTTTTTTTAAATTTTTTAGTTAAATTTTTTTAATTTTTTGTTTTCTAAAAATTTTAAATCATGTTTCTGCTTCGTCATTTTAAAGATAACAAACCAACACTGAGCAAAAAAATTTTATCAAAAATATTGGTAACTTTTATAAAGTGCGCGTAATGCAAAACACTTGCGGAAAACCTTTTTTTTTTTAATTTTCTAATTAAAAATTTTTCCCAATTAAAAAAGGGTTTTGTTGGGTATGTTTTAAGTAAAGTAATATCTATTTGTTTATTCCTCCAAAATTTACATTCCAGGAAACAATAATAAAAAAATTATAGAGCTTTAAAGAGCTCACTATTTTTAACCATTTTCGACTTTTTAAAAGGTATGTGACCTCTTAAAGTCATTTTTCATTTCAAGAAAAATAATTATTATATATAATTTTGCATTGTAACTGCATTATCAGTTTTTATAAATGAGTTTAAAGCTTTTTTTTTTATTTATTTATTTTTTTTCATTTTTTAGTTAGTCTATTTGTTTTTCATCGAAATGAAAATAAGAAAACATTTTAACTCTCACTTTTAAATCGAAATAATCGTAGTACATTTATGAATAAGATTTAGAAACTAGACATAATTTATATTTTTGTTGGCTTTGTAAAAGAAAAATGAAATTCTTTTAGCTAATTGATTCTCCTAAAAATGTATGCTGTGTTATATATTTAACTTATTACATTTACCCACCTCAGTTACGTTTTTTAACAAATTAGTTGTTGTTGTTGTTGCTTATGCCACCAGATACACAGTAAAATCAGATCAAGGTCCACGAAATGCATCGCGTGTAAGGGTTAGAATTTTTCACAAGTCGTTAGCCTTAGCTTTGAGCACCATGCAGGTGACAGTACGATTTTGCTCTGTTCCACCCCAATTTTGAGGGAGAACACCCTGGGAGGGGTCAGAGGTCTCCCACTTCTTTTCCCCTTCCACCAACCTCTCCATATGACTTGTGGATCGACGGTTATTTAGAGTACCCCCATGCATAAATTAGTTATTTAGTTATATTGATTAAAAATACATAACAAAGCAAATGTAGATTTAATGTCATTGAATCATTGATGCGTACATTTTTCTGATTTTCAAAAAGGAATTTTGATCAACGTTGTTTATTCAATTCCTACTATTAACTCACACTCTCTAAATATTTATTTATTTATCTTGGTGGAACTTTAAATTGTTAATAAATACACTTTAAAGCGCTTAATTTAGCTGAAATCTTATATACATGATTATTTGGGAAGACAATACAGCAATTTAATTATAATTAATAAAAATTAATTGCTTAAAACTAATTATTCGAAGAATTACAAATACAGCCACGTTGGGATCATTTTTGGCCACTTAGCGATCCTTTTGGCGACTTAGGTCAAAACTTGAAAAGGTTTATTTTTTCTCACGTTTGTTCAGTTGAACTGAAATTTTATATACACGATTGTATTGGATGACAATACGATATTAATATTAATATTAATATTAATTGTAACTATTTAATAAGTAGCTAAAATAAAATGTTTCTTTGTTGATCTAAGTAGTAATTGATTAAATTTTGTTTATATATTGCTTGTTTCTCTATAACTACTGCTAACTGCTAAATACATACTAATCCTATATAAAATGAATGATACCATTCCTAAATTAAAACATAGAAGTCTTTTCCGTATACAGATATTCCAAACTCTGGAGGAAGTTTGTAGGGTGTGGTTAAGAACACTTAGAAAACATTTATTTATTCTTCTTTTACATATAAGTGTAAGTGATACAATGAGGAACTTGCACAAAAAACAAGGAAATTATTTATAAATGGTACACGTAGAAAAGTAACATATAAATATTCTATCATATTAAATGCGATACATTTGTTAAAATTCAACTTATTTATAAAAAATGAATTTTTATTCCAAATTATATATTTGGATATCAAATAAATAATAATTTATTATATCATTCTTATTTAATTCAAATAAATATAAAACGTTTTTCAAAATTAATAAATTTTTACGTTATTTCCATGTATATAAGGCTACTTTATTATAAACTCTTGTAATATTCTTATTAACACGTTTTCTTCTGTATATATAACAAAAATATATACAAAAATATGAAGTGAAAAGATAAACATTGTTTATATATCCTGTGTTAACTCGTGTTTTTCTTCTTCATTCTTAATAACGCAGTCATTCAGTAATTATTTAATACAGAGTTAAAGTTTATACAAGAGAGAATAATTAATGAAACCTGTTCATTGGCTTAGAAGCAAATATGAGACAAAGATAAGAGAAAACGGATAATGGAAATTGTGTATATACTTGTGATGCACAGAGAAAGTCCATTATTAATCATCATTAGATATTTCATTAGCAGGATTACCATTTCGGCAGGCAATTGAGTTTATTAACAGTAATATTCACATTTAAATAAATTATTTAGAATTTTCCCTGTCCCAATTTATACTTAACATTTAAACAAATAATAAAATTGCAATTCTTAAGGTAAACTTAAGGTTCCAAATGAGATTGGTTTTTAAGAGGGATTTTTATTTATTTATTTATTTTTTAGTATTATATAAAGGATGCAGAATTTGTAAATTCATTGCAATGTAGATTAATGACTCGAAGATTTTCAATTGCATTACAATGTAAATTTTTGAAAAAGCCAGGAACCCCTACACATGCAAGTAATTATTAAATAAGTGTAAATATCGTTAAAAAAGAAAAGAAATATAATTAATTACTCTTTTCTCAGAATTATATAGCTAAACATTTATATTCATTTTAAAATAATTTTTTTTATTTAATACATCAATATAAATTTTATTAAAATAATTTTTCATGAAATCAAATTAAGGATTAGTTTAAATATGAGTAAAATATTGCTTTGTAAAAAAGAAATTTAAATAATTTTAAAGTATTATAAAAGTTGTTATTCTGTAAAAATTATGCCTATTTTTGTAACACTGGGGATAACTAACGCGTCAAACTGACCACCGGACCGGAACATCTGCGCATGCTCCTCAGGGCCCAGGTGACGTTTACTGAGTTGGGCACATTATGCATTGGCCGTCATGGGCTCTCACGCCACTGAGTTAAGTTAAGTTTTTAGAGGATAAATAATTTGTTTGTCTTCTTATATTCTTAATTATTTCCAGTAAATTCATAAAACATACTGACAGATAAGCATAATTTTACTAGACAGAAAAAAACCTTGAAAATAAAATTTATAATTTTTCTTAAACAATTAAAATTTGAAATTTAAATTGTTCTTTAAATTAAAGGAACACACATATTGTTGAATAGTTTTAGTTTGAGCGAAAAAATTGCTTAAAAGTTACTTGATTGTGTGTTTTGATCTTCATTCATTATAATTTTCTTAGCATAACCAAACACCATGTGTTAAAAACATTCTTTTTTCAATTCCTACTATTAGTTCACTCTCTCTCTATATATAACTTGTTTAAATTTTCAATCGTTAATGAAATATTTTCTATTAATCCATTCATGTTCAAATACATTTTTTAAACTTGTAATGGATGACACTTCATGTTAATACAGTTTTTTCCAAATGTTAATTCATTATTTAAATTTAAAAAATGAATAAATAGTAACAAATGAAAATAATATTCTAACGCCATATATAGAAAGGAAAATCGTTCGCTGTGTCCTTGTAGTGCAATCGATAGCGCTTTGGACTTCTGATTCAAAGGTCATGGATTCGAATCCCACATGGGATGGCCTAATTTCTGAGAATGTGATTTCGTTTTTACTGTACTATTTTATTGGAATAATTAAATTTAATCAGTGAAAAAATAGTATCGAACAAAAAATAGCAACACCCTATATAGAAGAGAAAATCGCTTTCTATTTTGCCACTTAATATTGTGTTGTAGCTTATGCCACCTGTATAGCGTAGTCAGATCGAGGCCCACGAAATTCATCGTGGCAAGGGGCTACATGTACGCCTGTCGTTGGCCTTGTCCTTGAGCACCATACAGGTGACAGTACGAATTAGCTCGGTGAAATTTACGAAGGGAAGGAATGAATGTTGCCTGAGCCTGTGAGACAAGTTGGACTTCTTTACGATTGATGGCGACACCACCGATCTCCTCCTTCACAATTTAGGCATGGAGCTGGATGGGAGGGAAATATTCTCCAGTTTTCTTCACTCGTGGTTTCACCTGCTACCGCCCACAAGACTTTCGGACCCACGGATTTAACCAGCACGTACTCCGTGTGTACTCGGAGGGTATTTGGTAGCTTCGGGCATCGAACCCATGCCTTCCGGTCTGGAGTCCTATGCTCTAACCACTAGGCTACCTACGACCCTAGCTAATATTGTGATTTTGTCATACGTATATACTTATTTATTATAATTGTAACTATTTAATAAAAAGTAACTAAAATAAAAATTTTCTTTGTTGACCTGTGTAGGAATTGACTTTTTAAAAAAAATTTATATATATATATATATATATATATATATATATATATATATATTACTTGTTGTCAAGGAGACAATAAATAGAGGTATGAAATATACCATGACAAACTAAATAAAATGGAAAACCTTTCTCAGATAAAAGTAAATTAGGTTTTTTTTCTCTATTCCATACACACACATTAAAATCTTAAGATTTTTGGAAAAAATAACAACTAGTTGATATTTTTTTCTTCTCTTATTGCAGTTATCTATACAATTTCATAATAATTTTATATGTACTAGCTCCAAAGAAATCACTATGCAAATAAAAAATACTGAATGTGATTGGATATAAATTAATCGCTATATATTGCCTATGAAAGCTAAGCTATCTTTTACTGGTACTTATAAATCAATTTATACGAAAATAATGACGAATAATTCGAAGGAAGAATTACATATAAAAACTTTGAATCATGTTTAATTTTTATTGTTGTTTTCATTTCATTAAATATTTTTAAAACTTTCGTTATCAAGCATTTTCGTAAATTTTTTATACTTTTAATTTAAATTTCTCTTAAAAAATGAAATATTAACTTCCTAGTAAGAAATTTCAGTGGCCGAGCGGTAGAATATCGCACTTCCAAGCCACAGTTCCGGAGTTCTATCTTTGGGCTGGGCAAGGTCGACTCTGATTTTCATCCCTTCAGTGAGTCGATAAATGAGTATCAAGCTTTCTTATGGACAAAACGCTGTGGGTTTTGCTTCCGACTAACCACCTGATCGGGACATCTTCTCATGCACCTCAGTGCCCAAGGTCACGAATACTGAGATGGGCATAGTAAGCCTGGACCCCATGGGCTGATGCGCCATTAAGTTTAGTTTTTAGTTAGAAATTTAATATATTTACTCGTATATTATAGATAAAGGAAAGGATAATTAATTGGCTTGTGTATATTTAATAGTCTAAAAAAATTAGTTTTTGAAATGCTGAATATATTTGTAAGATAAGGAGCTATAAATGGATTTAGTGAAGTAATATTTTGTCATTTCTTTAAAATTAATATATGATAGCAAAGTGTAATTATTATACATTTTTTAAAAAATCTTTTTTAATTATTTCAATGGAAAATAAAAATAAAACTTTGAACACAGCTTTAACACTAGAAAGACTGAAATTTAGTACATACCTATGTTGCCGAAAAGTAGTCAAAATGACTGCATTGTGAAAGAATGATTAATGTGTAAAGGAATTTGTTTAAAATGAACTTTTCATATTTTTTATATTATTTACAGTCATATAACAAGTTATTAGTAAATGTTAACAATACAAAACATTTACTTCACTTGAGAGGAATAAAATATATTCTAAAAAATTCTAGAAATTGGCCAGATTATATATGTAATTTTTCTAGTGGGGAAATTAAAAAGGAGTCATAATGACTTCCTTGGGCAATCTAGTGTTAATATTTTTACTCAAATGTCCATTTTTGGCTTAAAGTTGCCCCAACTATCAATGGTAAGCAGTTTCTCAGCAATTTATATATGCATGGTCCCCAATGTGTACGATGAATCCATATTTACTTGTCCTTCGGTCCGTTAGGCCAGAGTAGTATAAAGGACTAGTTGCTACTACTTCTTTCCCTTTCCACCTCCGCGATTTCCATTCAGCTTTATCAATCGACGTGGAAGGAATCTCGACCAATGAGAGACGATTACGGACCTCCTATTCTATACCAATCCTACTGACCAACTGCAGTTAGAAACTTTCTTGTGATTGGTTAATGAATGGAATTGGATACAATGGTTTCCTTTTTCCCCTGCCCCAATCTTAGTTCTTTTTTTTTTTTTTCCCCACGTAGCTAAACGGAAAGAAATGTTTCTTTTTCCCCATTCCATTTCGACTTTTTAATCTTTTTTTTTCTATCCAAAGATCGTATAATTTTTTTTTTTCTTTCTTTCTCTCTTTTTTATTTTTGGATATTTTTACTTCTTTATTCCTTTCTTTCCTGGGATGAAGCCAAATGTCGCAATATGGCTAAGTTAGTGGATTTAGAGTTCATTTTCGCGATAGTGAGTTCAATCTGATAAAATTTACCATTTGGCGTTTTTATTTCGTAAAATGCATTCATGTAGGAATGCATAAAAGGGGTCATATTAATTACACGACAGCATTTGAGAAATAAAATATATATATACTTCTTTCACATTTTATGAATGCGATTTCCTTTAAGTGAGGTTGTTATTCGGATTCTTAAATTAGTATTCTGGAATTTATCCTTCTATATATCATTTCACAGATCTCAGATAATCATTGCTTTATATGAGACCATAAGAAAGAAATTACTAAAGATAAAAAAATGAATTGAATTCATATTTTTTTTATAATTTATCAAATTTCAAAATCCGTATTTATTTTGAACCAGATTTTTTTAGTTAATACTTATTCATATATTTTCTTCTTTGGTTATATGGTGGAATATATATGAAATATTTGTACAAGTTACGATCTTTTTTTTTATACATTTGGCCGGAAAACATGCAAGAAATTTGATGACAAATTTCATAAATAATATAAAATCTTCATGACTTAAATGGTATCCATATACATATTAATTTTAGCAACTTTTAAAATAGGTCGCTACCAGTAGCGCGCACAGGAATTTTTCTAGGTGGGGGTCGGGGTTTGGTTCACCATTCTTGTATCATGCTATTTTTGATTTTGTCGACTTTCAGGAACAAAACACAGTAAAAAACTAATTATTGAATAAATAATTAGCATTAATTAATAAAATTAATCATTAATAACAAATATTTAATTAAATTTTAAGTATTATATACTTAGAATTATAACCAATCGTAAAAATCCAGGGGCTTTGGGAGGATCTGGACTGGAATTCCCAGTAATGTGCGCCACTGGTCGCCACACTTGTGTCTCGTGATTCTTAACACTATAAAGAAAAGCCTACAAATAAAAATCGTTATCCAATAAAATATCTCTAAATTTAAATAACACTCTTCTTTTTACTTTGACGTATCATTTTTAATAAATGCAAATATAAATAGATATTATTGAGGTCCTATAACAGGGGTGGACATTAATTTGATCGCGATCGACCGGTAGACTGCCAAGACATTTTGGGGATGACTAGCTTTACTAAGATTTAAGATGGGCATACTTAAGAAAAACATATTTGTGGAACACCTATCTACACCAGTCTACACACTACTAACACTAGTTTGAAGATTAGATTTAACCATATGCTTTTCCTATATATGAAAAATTAGAAAGTAGCTCAGGAAAGATGCCTTTACCCTGTTCTATAGTAATATATGCTAATAAATGTGTGACTTTCCTTTTTTTTTTCTTAAACATGCTATTTTTGTAACAGATAATTTTAACTTCTTAAATTAAAACAAAATCAAACAATCATTTAGGTTTGACATTGAAGTTTTAATTTAACAAGATTCACTTTCATATATATGTAGGGAAAAATGTTAAAATAAATTAACCCTTAAAAGGGGAGTGCTTCTCAAACTTTCAATATGTGACCCAATATTCCAATCATAATTTTCATCGTTCTCCCTCCATACAATAGCTGTGTATTGAATTTTGTGACACTATACTTTCACGCTAAAGCTACAATATGAGCTTTAACCTCTTAAACACCGGCGTATATAAATGTCTTACTCAGCCAAAGCGTTAAATGCCCTCTATGTATATATACGTCTTTCCGAAGAACAATCTTTTCTGTGCATTGCTATTCATAAAATCATTCCGACGGCTTTGGAATGCAATAAAGGAAGGATTTACTTACTTCAGAGAAGGTTTTACTTATTCATTCCTTTTCATGCCCGCCCCCAATACATCACATACGCGCACCTACAAAGGGAAATCAGTGTGGCATTAGGGAGCGAATCACGTAACTTTATTCAGCAGGTAAGGGATTTATTATAAGCCGTGCAAATTAGCCGGGATAAGTGTTAGTTTTACGTATAATTTTATATATGACAAAACTCTTAAGTCAATTATGGTAGTAAGATTGTTCTTAACTTGGTATTGTTAAATTAACTATAAATACATTGTGCAATACTGATACATTTATAAGTGTATTATATCAGTGTAGCGTTAAGTATATTTTTTATTATCTCCAGAAGGATTTTGTCTGCTTACTTTCAGTAACTTAATAAGTTTTAAAATAACTTTTTGTTTTCGACTTTATATATTCTCGCGACCGCGTAGAGCCACCACGCACCCTGGGGGACGATCCTCAGATTTTAGAAACGCTGCTTTCAGGGTTAATTTGCTATTTATCCTCATCAAATCAAATGTTAAAAGAAATGGTTTTGATCTCACAATGTTTTTTAAAAAGTACTTTTACACCTAAATGATAGAGAGCAACTAAAACTCACCGTGAAGGATTGGTAGCGTAATAATACATCACATGCACCAATGGGATTTGAACATTTGTATTTAATTATAGGTTTCTTGTGAGATTCTTCGATAAATAAATCTTCTTAATTACATTCTTTTGTCGATCGTTCGTCCCGAGGTTGTGCCCCCCTTATTTTGTGAATTTATTCAAAAATGATGGATTACAATTCTAATGCACTTGAGAGTGATTTAGGCAGGCAATTTTATTTAGACAGAATTTACGGAGCACCTTCCATTTTACAGTTAATGCATTTTGGGGGCCTTGCGTTATTAAAATAAAATATCTCCATGCTTTAATGACGTCATTTGAATTAGGTTTGCTGAGGAACTTAACGATTTCAAACGCAGATAATGGTACATAGTTATTTCCGGATTGACAAATGGTTTGGAAGTAGGCTATCAAGTTTATATTTGATTCCTTTGCTGGTTGCTCAACATTGGGTGTAGTATAAATTGTACGGAAAAGTATGGTAGGAATGGTGTTTTTAAGATGTATAAAAAAATTCTTGTAATTTGTTATTAATAGGAAGAGTATTTTAAAATATTTTTATATGATAAATTGTCTTTATTTTCATTTTCCGTAAATCTAAAAAGGCATCGATTATTAAATCATTACTTGGAAAGTTTAATAAAATTTTAATCTTAAAAGAAAAGTATTGTTATTTATAACGCTTAAATGTTCTAGTTTCTTACCTCACAGATTTTATCACTATTATTTCATTCAATATTTGAATGATTGACCGGCTGGGTGGCGTAGTTGGTTTTGTCACTGGCCTTCTGCACCAAAGGTTACGAGTTCAACCCCGGCCAAGTGGAATTTTTCATGATGCAATCGACAGCTTCCTGGTGGTATGACAATGCAACATAAAAAAGTCCCTTTATTACCCTTTTTGGATCGGATGCTCTTGGCAAAATTACATTCCTATGTACAATTTTCGCATTGTCAGAGCTCAGGTGTCTTACTTACTTATTCTGGATAGGAAACTGGGCGTCTACAGACTTTGCAGCAATTATAGTACCCTATATGGTTCCAAACTCTAAAAAAATGGTACCGGCTCCTGGGGAAATGTAAGTCTCTACTCTCTCTGCAAAGTTAAAATTACCGATCCGCAGCCCCAGTAGAAAAAAATTAAATGATAGTTGTTCGTTTTTGAAACGAATATTTTTTTTAGCTCGGAAAAATGGTAATTTATATATATATTTTTTAATTATCTGTAAAATTTAAATTTTTACTCAGAGAAACTTTTCAATACGTAACATAATTTTTGTAATTACATACAGCCCCATATATATAGTACAGTGATTAGTTTAACTAAAATGGTTCTATTTAAAAATCGTTTCATTTTTATGCATCAAATTTAGAAAAAGCAAATAAATTAGTAGTGCTTAGCATAATACGCAATCCAATTCAAGCAAGATAGTCCGGTCACTTATGCGTATGTTCAGTACGATTCAACTCAAAAACCGTCTCGAGAATATTTTCTATGTATTAATAGATTACAATGTGGGAAATACAATAGATGAGGCTCACGCATTTAAATACTTCTTTTCATCTGCATTGATCTTAGTAATATTTTATCTTCGTCGGCAATTGTCTTCTACACTGTCGCAGACGTTTGGACATTGTAGTATCAATTCGCATGTCACCATTTTCATGTGAGTCATAATTTAAGATTAACAAATCAATTTGTACCGAATTTCAAATAGACTTGTATGGTCTTCAATGAAATCTTAAAAAATTTCGATGTTTCATAAAGCTTTACTTCGGTCATAAATACATCAAGAGAATATATATATATATATATATATATATATATATATATATATATATATATATATATATATGTGTGTGTGTTATTGTGTGTGTGTGTGTGTGTGTATGTGTGTGTGTGTGTACAATATTGTTTTTATTCCAAGTGTAATTTGTAATTCGCAACTTTTACTTTATATCAAGATTCATATTTTACGAAAAATGTCTGTAATATTTCCAGACTCTTACGTTTTATTAATTCAATTTTGAAACTATTTTCAAATGAAAACGATGTTTCCTTTTATGGAAATCTTAATCCCATTACCCTGTTGTATTTTGCTGATTAGAGTATTTTATTTACAATAATACGATGACTTCTTCATAAGTAAATAAAATATAATACTATTTTTCCACTCCCTACAGTTATTTCCTATAAATCCTTTCAATATTTTATTAGTTTCTACAAGTTAATAGATTTTATCATTTTATTATTTACCCCCAAACAAATCAAGATCACAAAGTGAAGGTTTCATAAAAAATAATTCAGACTGTTATTTTTATGTTTTGTACTTATTTACTATAAGAATTAATACAATGTTCTTGAAGCAGAAATAATTTAGTTACCACGCTTTTTTTATATATAAATATATATGTAATCCTTTCAAAAAACAAATAATTATTTTTTTGTATGTATTTATTTAATCTTTCTTATACTTCAAAGAAAAAGTACATTTTTTTCGAATACTTATGTTGAGCAGCTTTTAATAGCTTTCAGCTGCTTCGACCATTTTAGGATGGATAAAGTAAGTGAGCTGCCGCAATTACTATGCGACGCAGAAACTGGACAGGGGGAAGCAACTAATAGGAAATTTACCAGTCTCGCATCCCAAAAATGGATTTTCTCGGACCGTGGTCATCCGTCATCCCCTCCCTCCATCTCTAGTGGACCAGTTTCTTCTTCTGGGCATGGCTAGCCGTCGCTGTATTGATGTAACGAGATTTTCTGCTCTTTACTCAGAACTGCCGACGAAAAAGGACTCAAGTGCTATGTGTGTACGGGGATAATGTCCATCAAATGAAGGGGGATTTCATACTTTCATCTTTTTTCCGTTTGGTTCTTGACAGCAGATAATTGGATTTTTCTTAATGCATAAATCTCACTATTTTCCTTTTTCTTGATAGATTTCGGACGCAGCAACAGAACTACTAATTTCGTTTCCTAGATAGTTAATTTTATTATTTCCTGATCCGGGAATTTAATGGTATATTTATAATAATGACGGCTTTAATTGTTGTTAATGCTCCCAAAGTAGCATCAGTTGCATATACAGTAGAACCTGTTTTACCGTAGTCCCTTTTTTATATGATTTTTTTTTGTGTGTGCTATCTTTTTTAAAGCGGTATATGAATTTCAACGGCTTTTACGCTCTGCTATACAAGCTATAGACCTTTAATTTTAAACAACTGCTTTTCAATCCTCTCTCTCTACTATTAGTTCATTCTCTCCCTATATATATATACACATATTTATATATATCTTGTTCAAATTTTCAATTATTAATAAAATATTTTCTATTCATTCATTTAAGTTCAAATACATTTTTTTTAAACTTGTAGTGGAGGACACTTGACGTTTTAATACAGTTTTATCAAATATTAATTCATTAATTAAATTTCAAAACAAGTAATATAAAAAAATAGTTTTTAAGTCAATTCCTACTTAGATCAACAACGAAAAATTTTATTTTAGCTACTATTTATTAAATAGTTACAATTAATATAAATATGTATATACATAGGACAAAATAACAACATTAAGTGGTAATTAGTTTTTTTAATTTTCATTAAAGTATCGTATTGTCCTTTTAATTTCAGTCCATCTGAATGCTTTAACACGTGAGAAAAAAAGCTTTTCGCGAGAGTTTTGACTCAAGTCGCCAAAATGATCGTTACGTCGCCAACGTGGCTGTATTTGTAATTCTTAAAATAATTAGTTTTAATAAATTAATTTTTGTTAATTCTAATTAAATTATTGTATTGTCATCCAAAATGATCCTGTATATAAATTTCAGCTCAATTCAGCTCTTTAAAATGTATTTTATTAACGATTGAAAATTCCACCAAGATAAATAAATAAATATACAAATATATAAATAAATAAATATATGGACAGTGCTAGCTAATAGCAGGAATTGTATGACTATATAGTAACAAATAAAAATAATAGTCCAACACCCTATATAGAAAGAAAAGTTGTTCTTTTTGTCCCTGTAGAACAATGGATAGAGCGTTGAACTTCTAATCCAAAGGTCGTGGATTCAAATCCCACCTGGGATGGACTAATTTCTGAGAATGTAATTTCTTTTTCATCATACTATTCTATTAGAATAACTAAATTTTGTTTATGAATAAATAGAGCAACAACAAAAAAGTCCAACACCATATATAGAAAGGAAAAATAGAAAATCGCTTTCTATTTTGTCACTTAATATTGTGATTTTTTCCTATGTATAAACTTATTTATATTAATTGCAATCATTTAATAAAAGTAATTAAAATAAAACTTTTTCTTTGTTGACCTAAGTAGGAACTGACTTTAATTTTATATTTATGTTACTTGTTCGATATACCCATAAACTTCAAGTTAAAAAAAAGTTAAAATTATCTAACTCAAAAACTAACGTACGTTAAATCAACTTCAATCAACGTTTCACTCATTACGTATTCCCTAATCGCTTTAGACCTTCCCAGCCAATTTGTACACATCGTGTGTTTTTGATTTTTTTCATCAACTCATTTCGTGATAGATCCTTCGCTTAATAACTGTTCTATTTTGGACCTTATTTAGTGCGGTTGCCAAGGCTTCTAAATATTTTGTCATTTCATAAATAAGAAAATTAGCAATTTATCTGTTACGCATTGTAGATTTCTTCACAGAATATATTTTCCCAAATTAGTTTTCCCAATTTAGGCCCTGGCCCCTCATGAGCTGTTGCACCACTAAGTTTGAGTTAACTTTCTTATCCTATTAAAAATCTCATGTTTGCACCTTTTGAAATACTTTATTTACTACAGCTGTAAAAATTATATAATTTCGATATGTTTGATGTTGATGTGTAATATTATAAAAATCCTTTGTTATTGCTGATCGCATCAAACATTTGAAGTTTCTTTATTGATATGAAATGTTTCTAATCATAATTTCAGTTATACTCAGTTACTCACATAGAGTACTAACACTTTGCATAAGGATTAAATAAATATTTTTATTGAAGGAAATCTCACATCAGCAACTTAGAATTGAAAGGAAACATTTGTAACAAACCATAAGCTTTTTCTTCTCGGTTATCAGATAATAAATTGAGCAATTATTTTACTGGCATTAAAAGTTAATTAAGAGAAAAGCTCTAAGATCAAGCTGTAATTAAATATATTTATTTATCAGACACAAATCAGAACAAAGCACTCAAGAGCATAGTAACATTTAACTACCATCCCAGGTTTTAAATCTGTTTTACAATTGAAAAAAAAGAAGAAAAATAAAGAAAACACGAATGCTTGTACAATCTATATGACAACTTCAATTTAAAAAAGGAAAGCAAAACCCGAATGGTGTAATTAAAGATAAACTGCGAGAAAATAACTTTTCTTTCTCTGTGTGTTATTTTTCCAGTAAATTAAATTTCGTTCTAACCCCTTGCAATTATCTTGTCAAAGGCAAAAAAGAAGAATCTGGAAAAGCAATAATCTAAAACGATAACAAAATGACAGTAAATTTCCCCTCAACTTCGAGTCATTTGAATTGGTGAAATTGTTTCCATCTGGCAGCCAATAGGAGGCATCGTGATTTAGTGCTCCTCCAATGAGTGTGCCTTTATACACTGTCCTTAAATGGCAGGAATTACCAATGGGAAAAAAAAATGATTGGTTAGCTGTGATTTCCTTTGTAATTAAACCATTTCTTTTTTAAAAAAGAGTTGGTGTCGGTAATGATAAAATAGGGCTTTATGGATGTATAGAACCATTATTGTTTTGTTTGTTCTAATAATCTTTTGTTAAACATTCTGTTTTCTGTTTGTGAAAATTTATACGCAGCAGATGAGCATTCATTACTCCAGTTTCGGCAAAATGAATTATTTAGTTTTCCCTCTACAAGGGAAAAACCGTTCGAATTAGGGAAAGAGAAAAATGATATTTAGATTATATATACTGCTCAAAAGACACAACAATACTTTATTTTAATATAAATATTTACTTTTAACAAATAAAGGACCAAATTTAAACTTTCTCGCGATTTGAAATGTGTTTCGTTTTCTCTTTTGCTTTGAAATATTTGAGCTTCTACGTTTTTCTTCAGTGACTTTCACCTGTAAGAATATTTTGTACGTGGTATCTGTACTAGAGTAGAAAACAGTTTATTTTCTTATTATTTAATTAAATATAACAAATATATTAAGTAAAATTATTATGTCGAGTATTTTGTACCATGATCTGACAAAAGTACTATATAATTCAATTTTTCAATTTAATGAAATTTAAATTTAATAAACAATGTTAGATTTTTAAAATTTTATTTTCATAAAAATGAAAGCATTAATGACATATTAGGTAAATATTTCTACAAATATATTTTCATTTTCGAATTAATTAATTCGTGATTTTATCGAAGTCTTACACTAAATCTTCGAAGTGAGTTCCTTACTGAACAATTTAATAACCTTTACCATGCAGCAGGATTAAATTGTTTTCCCTTTCTATAATAATAATTATTACCCCCCTCACACACAAAATATTATATTGCGCTTCAACTTCATTTAAAGTCTATTTTAACTTTTCTTTATTATATTTCAAATCGTGTGTACAATATTAAATTATCTTATGGTATAATGCCTATCATTACATAAAATAATTTTATTATATAAGTTCGATCATAACATTATCGTGATGCCCTTTTTATGCTTACACAATTTCTTTAGTAAAATAATTGCAGTTTAATATTTGATGATATATTCTACCATTTATATTTTCCATTCATATCACATTTAAGGAGTTCCTAATTTTGTAACTTAAATTTTTATTCAATTAATATTCATTTTCGAATGGTATTGGTAAAAGCAAATAAATTTATTTGAGTAATTAAATATCGTTGTCTTGTCCACCCAACGCAGCCCAGCGGTTTGAATAATAGTGTATAGATAAATACATGTAATGATCAGTATAAACATTTATATGAATATTGGGGGAAAAAAGAAGTTTTTGAGTAGCCATGTATTTATAGTGTGAAGAGTAAAGCGCAATTTTATGATTATAATAGTTTTATCACTATTGTTTTTGATAGTGACTATTTTGGTTTTAGAGTTAATTAGCAGGTATGCCCTTTCTTCGAACGGATGAATTGAAAAAGTAAACATTTTAGATTGAAGAATAAAGAAGTTTTTAATGAGTTAATTTTACGTGAATTGCAAATTAAACAAACAAACAAAAAAACTTTTTGCATATCTTAGCTAAAAAAAAAAAAGATATTTGTTAAACTTGTTAGATTTAATAGCTGATAAAAAGGATATTGTTTATATATATATTTTATTTATAACGCCCCGTAACTCTCTTGTCAGTTGATTTTTGAAAACACCTTTCTAAGCAGATCTCTGCTCAGAAAAAGTAACAAATTGTTACAAATTTTGTGTAATGAACACTTAAAATAGAGTAAATAAATTATACCTGGATGTGTAATGCGTTAATATTATTTTATGTAAAAATTGTAATATTTGCAAGCACAACGCCGTTTCTTACATTATAATGGCCATTCAATGGAGACTAGCGAAGTGTTGGCGATAGAGCCAAGTCGGCATCATAAGTTGATATGCTGTAGCGTGACCTGGTGGAGACTTGCAACAAAGAGTATAGGACAAAAACCTTTTCCTCAAAAAATACATACTAATTTTCATAGTGATCAGGTTGAACAATGTTGGAGTGAAGCAGTAGCGCACACAGGAATTTTTCAAGGGGGTCCAGGGTCGAAAGTCCACCATTCTTGTATCATGCTCCTTTTAATTTTGTCGATTTTCGTGAGCAAAAAACAGTAAAATCTAATTATTGAATAAATAATTAGCATTAATTAATAAAATCAATCATTAATAACAAATAATTAAATTTTACGTACTAAATACTTAGAATTGTAATCATTCAGAAAAAAAATTAAGGGCTTTGAAGGGGGGTCGGCCCCTAGGACCCCCCCTTTTTTTTTTTCCTGGAGGGAAGCGATGTCATAATAAGTATAATGAATAGGAGGCATAATAGTAACATTACGAATATAACAGGTGGTGTAAAGCGGTATCTTTATGTATATGGTAGATATAACAACAACCTTATGGATATAAGATATATATATATATATATATAACCTAATGGATGTAATATGTATAACAATAACTATGGATATAGTATGTATAACAATAACTTTGGATATAGTATGTATAACAATATAATTATGTGGATATAGTATATATAACAATAACTATAGATATAGTATATATAATAATAACTATGGATATAGTATGTGTAACAATAATTTTGGATATAGTATGTAGAACAATAACTATGGGTATACTAGGTATAACATAACGTTTTGAATACGACATATGTGTGTATAACGACAACCTTATGTCTGGATAAAGTAAGCATAGCATTAACTTTATGGATAGCATTCAAAACAGTAATCTTATGAATATTAGATATTATAGTAACCATATGAATATTAAGTGTAATAGTAACCTTATAAGTATAGTAGGTATTATACAGTAATGGATATAGTAGCAGTAACATTATACACATAGGTTTAACACTAACTAAATGAATAGCATTCACAACAGTAATTTTAGTATTAGGACTATAGTAATTTCATGAACAAAAGGCAGAAATAATAGTAACCTCATGAATAATAGGCTTAATAGTAACATTTGAATATATTAGGTATAATAGTAACCTTGTGAACAATAAGTATTGCAGTAATTTCACAATTAATACATAAAATAGTAACTTTATCAACAAATGGTACAACAGAAATCATTTGAACATTAAGTATAATATTAATATGGGTCTCAGGAGTAACAATAACCTTATGAATAACATTTTAAGCCATAATTTTTGGAATATTAGGTATTGCAGTAACCTTAAAAATAATATATAAAATAGTAACCTTATGAATATTACGTATAATAGTTGCTGTGTGAATAATATGTACAACAGTAACCTTATAGTTAGCAGGTATAAGTAACCTTATGGATAATAAGTACCTGGAACCATAATAAGTAACTTACTGGACCCAGGACCAGAGCTTCACGCTGCGTGGAAGCTTGGTTTTGTTCTCGACTCTGTCTTAACAAGTTCCCGGTACGAATATTTTTGATGTGGTCAAATATTCTTCAACAAATTCTCCGAAAAACAGGGAATTTCAAACTGCTTGTCAACTGGCAAAAGTGGTAAGACAGATTTATTATATGATGATCGTTGTCCGTGTCTAGACCTATACCCAATACCAAAAATAATCATTCAACTCATTTAGTCGAAATGCGACCATTGGTCGAGCCGGTTTGTGCCTAGTGTCATGCACTCAGTCTCTTTTCTCTAATTGCTAAGAAGGTACGCCGACAAGAGTAGGAAAGGTCCTTTCGTTTCCCTAATTGCTGGGAAAATGTTTCTTAAGTGGGTGATCTAAAATTCTGACTATTTTCCCATGGCAGTGTGAGAGATGAAAAAATACCTCGGTACAATGTGCTTTCGGTTTCTCACGGATCTGTGACAACAGCGCGTCTGGAGGATAGGACTCTCACTATGCACCCAGACAGACCCCGCTCTAAAGGGCTGACAGACAAGAAATCAAAAGAATAGGCAGTGAGTGACCATGGGAAACTGGAGGTTTAAAAGGGGAGTTTAAAAAACTTTTACTTGAGAGAATCCGGAAGAGGCCTCTCAGCCAGCGAAATCTGGGAGTCCACAAAATAACAAAAACGAAGGTGGATTTAGAACCCAGGAGTCTTTCGAGTCAGCAAGAGCACGGTGGAGATAGAGCCAGCAAGCTTACACGCTATGTGTGGAGTAACAGAAAAGTGAAGACTTTCTCTAGTGAACTGTGGACCCTTTGGCATATCGAATCCCCGAAAGTATGTATCACTTTGATACTTATGTTTATGCTAGCGGTATAAAGACTTTATCGTGAAAGAGACTCTATATCTGTGGACCCTTTTTGCAGTTAGATTGTAAGGGAATATTTTTTTTGATGATTTTTCTATTTTAATAAATAGTTTAATCGTGTTTGAAGTCATTACACTAGGATTTTAAAATTGTGAGTCATGAACATTTATTTGTTTCAAATTACCGTTTGAACGAGTATTTGACAATGCATGCTATTTATATACTGTCTACTATTTAAGATCTCAGGTAGGACCTACTTTTGTTTAGAGGCCTAGGGCCTCAAAAAATCTCAAGAGTTCCATGGTAACTACAATACCAATTGCATAGGAATATAATGATTACAATAAATAAATAATACCTTTTCTCCAATAAGTAACAGACAATTTTTTCAACAGTTTTATCAAACAATTTTTGAAATAAAATTATGTTTTGTTAGTAATATTAATGTTTTATAACTTCCTACGCAATTTTACATTTATATATGATTTCTAAGCAATTCTCTTCTTAAATTTTTCACTTCAAGCCTTGTCAACCTGCCAATCAGCGCGATTAGGCTTAGTGCCAACATAATAGATTTCGATCTCTTATCTCCTTGATCGGAAAAAAAACAACCACAAAGCATTCCTTCAAACCCATTGTACCCCTACTGACAGTCTGAATAAAAACTGGATCCAACAAGACCATGTAGGGGCTGTACTTTTGATCATCAATCATCGCTGGTTTTGATAAGCCAGATCAAAGAGTTGGAAAACCCGGATTCTATTTTTATTTCATCATTATTCATTTCTGTGTCTCATAGTAAAGGCTGTGGAATAATGTAGAATTGATGAGAGTAGTCTTAGATTTAGCTAATTAATACGATAAAGCAGCGACACTGAACATTACTTTAATTGCACTCACTAGACGGGTGCTCGCTAGAAAGAGAAAATTTGATTTCATTTCTATTTAAGTACCTTTTAGGGGCGCCTTTTCTATAAGCTTTTTTCACAGGCCTTTGATGCATAGCTATTTCTGAAAATTAATGGCTTAGATTGAACAGGCAATCTAATAATCGTTTCTGAAATAGTTCTGCTTATGTTCCGATTTAATTTGATGGTGGGAATAGTTAGTACAGAGAGTTAGTTTAAAAGACTAATCGTGTGTGAGACGTAAGAAAATTATTTTATGAAGTGCTTCAATCAAAAACATCATTAATATTTCGAGGAATATTTGACGAAGATATCAATGCGATATTTCCGCGCATGTAAATCTAACATATAAGAGAAATAAATTTCTATTGAAGAAATTTTTGGATCTGCCTTCCAGGGTAAA
Source organism: Trichonephila inaurata madagascariensis (assembly GCA_019973955.1). Taxonomy (NCBI): domain Eukaryota; kingdom Metazoa; phylum Arthropoda; class Arachnida; order Araneae; family Nephilidae; genus Trichonephila; species Trichonephila inaurata. The sequence continues at coordinate 29,100 of BMAV01019384.1, forward strand.
ATTAGTTGATTTTTCAATTCCTACTATTAGCACATTCTCCATATATTTATCTTGGTGGAATTTTCAATCGTTAATAAAATACATTTTAAATCGCTCAATTGAGCTGAAATTTTATATACTTGATTATTTTGGATGACAATGCCGTAATTTAATTTTAATTAATAAAAATTAGTTGATTAAAACTAATTATTCAAATAATTACAAATACAGCCACGTTGGCATCATTTTTGCGACTTGTGTCAAAATTTGAAAAGATTTTTTTTCATCATATTTTAAAGAGTTCATTTGAGCAAAAATTTTCTATACGCTTTTGTTTTGGATAAAAATACGACAATTTTATTATAATTAATTAAAATTATATGACTGAAACTAATTATTTAAAGAATTACAGATACAGCCACATTGGTTCCATTTTTAGCGACTTGGGCCAAGACTTTAAAAGATTTTTCTTTCTGACAGTTTAAAGCATTCAGTTGAACTGAAATTTTATATACACGATTGTTTTGGATGACAATACGATACTTTAATGATAATTAATAAAATATAATGACCACTTAATGTTGTGATTCTGGTCATATGTATATACATATTTATATTCATTATAACTATTTAATAAAAAGTAGCTAAAATAATAAAAAAAAAAATTAGTTGATTTAAGTAGCAATTGACTTAATTTTTTGTTTTTATATATATTATTTGTTTGAGGTAAATGTGTTCTAAGGGACCTCAGGGGTTTAACTTTGTCTCGATATCTGGAAATATAAAAAATTTCAAATAGATATAATTCTTTTAATTTAAAATTGAATGATTCGAATATTTCACACATTATTTATAAAGGAATGAGGCTTCAAAAAAGTGTAAATTGTTTAAAATATAATCATAATTTTAAAAATTATAAGGATATGAATATAAAAACATTTTGTATGAAATATTGATTAAGTTTTACGTTGCGCGTGATATTTTGTAAAATAGTAGCTCTAACTACTAGCAATAAGTTGATTTTTAAAGTTAAAGCTATTTTTTATAAAAATAGAATAATAAATTATGTTTTTTTAAAAAATAAGGAAAATATAGTTTTAAAATTTCAATATTTTTCAAATATTTTGAAATACAAAAGATACGTAATACTAAAGTAATGTAGGGTTTAAGGAGTATGATACAACTTTATAATTCTGTAAAGTTTTATACATCAAAGGCTACTATTTTAGAAAATAGCATGCGCAACGTAAAAATAACTTAATATTTATTACAGAAATGTTTCTTAATTTCATATGCTTATAATTTTTAAAATTATGATTGTATTTTAATCATTTTGTACTTTTTCTTAATCTTATTTCTGTATAAATAATGTGCAAAATATTTTATCTACTCATTGTAATTAATTTAAGAACATTTTTTTTTTCGAAAACATTCAAAGTATGGATGTTAATGCTACTGAACAAGCTATAATTATTGACGAATACAATGTATTAAATTGCGTATTTTCCGCTACATAAACTTGGAAATATGTTGTAGAAAAAGCTTTTGTCTACAAATTGAGAAAACTTCGATCAATTTCATCAAACGAATGAAATATGGTATGAACTGCTCAGTGAAGCTTAAAATAGTGTGTCGTAGTAATAATGAATTCATTTTAGAATATACATAATGGACGATGCAGGTTACAAAAGTAAGATGTATATTTTAAAACTTGTGTAATTAATGTTTTTATTTGACATCTTTTCGAAGGGTTTAATACAAATTAAATTATTTTAGTTTACTAGCAAATGAAATTAATACAATTTTGTATGATAGATGTATGAATAAAATTTAGCGAAGAAATTAAATTTGTCCTAAATTGAAAATTTCACTATAAACGATACATATTGTACAATAATATACATTGTATCAATTTGGAAGACATTTCAAAGTATGGAAACATAGTAAATGTATTCATTTAGAATACCTTCCTGCGAATAATTAATTGTATATGCTCATTGTATTAATAAAAGAAATATATATATATATATATTTAAAAGTGTGAATACTTTTATAATCTCAAATTCACGCATTCTTTTTCTTTTCTTCTGAAACCATTTTAATCAAACTAAAGTCCAACAAAGAGCATGTTTTTTACATATAAAAGAAAATAATGACATTATGCTTAACGTTTATTTCTAAATGACATTTTACATTTAAAAGTTACAAGTACTGTTCTTTTAAACCTACATAACACAATGCAATAATACTTTTGTTTTGTATTTTAAAAATGTTAGTTGTGTGTATCTTATTATACAGTTTTGCATCTTAATCTCTAGTAAAGGCAAAGAAAAGAGCGTTTGTTTTTTCAAGAATGTCATTAAATGTTTTTATTAAATATTTTTCTGACCATATGCTCACCTGAATAAAACATGATAAAACTTTAATATGCAACACACGTAAAACCAGACTGGAATTTCCTTGCTATTATGGATGAAATCACCATTACGGTGATATGTGCAACAAGTTTGATATTTCTTGGAATTTTTTGGCTGTTGTTGGTCGTATTTTTCTTTTAGATCTGCAGGATCTACAATGATTGCACCATACAATAAAATGAAAAGTGTATAAATTGTTCAAGTAAGAATAATCTTTATCAAATTGATCAGGTATTGGAGACTTTTAGGTTTTGTTAGGAATGTTTTAATGAAATGACTTCACCAATTTAGAATACCAAATCGAACTTTTCATACTTCATCAAATATTAATTTCATGATAGCTTAAACCCTGAGGAAAAAAACCTGAATATTGCCTCTAATATTAAAAATGATTCTAATTTTTCTTGATTGCAAAATATTTTATAGATCTTAATTCCTGTGAAATAACTACATGCAAATTTTTAAAAGCAAAACTAGTAAAATAAATGCAATCATTTCTTAAGTGACTTTTTAAGAAAATTTTTCTACTTAGTTAAAACTCGTTGATTAAAAATAAAAGAACGGGACGTAATCACATGATTTGTAAAATTTGAAGGACATGCTGCACAAAGACGTTTACTTTTAGGAGACCCTAACCTCCCTAACCTCTTTTGGACTCATAAGGGACTCCCCAAAAGTATGTAGTCAAGAGGATATGGTGAGTAATAATAGGAGGGAATGATTTTACTGTTCCGAAATTTCTACATTACGGTGGTTTACTTTGCCACTGAAATGAAAGGTGGTTTCATCACTTAATTTTCTGTTCTGGACAAAAAGAATATTATTTGAAAAAAAAAAGTCCAATTTTTTTTCTAATACAAAATAGTAAAAAAATTTTTTTCGATGAGATAGTTCGTTAAATCGGGTTTTATGATTCGTTAAATAGGGGATTTTGCGTTCATTTTCATCGAGGAAAGAGAAAAATTCGTTAAATTACAAAAGTCGATAAATAGGGGTCCGACTGTATAAATATTCAAATGTGTTTTGTTCGTTTGAAAGAAAAACTGTATTTAATAAAGAAATATTGAGATATTACTAGTAGCATAAACTATATATATAGTCAAAATTCTCTACTAAAAATAAATTAATAATCAATAATTATATCAAATTTGAAAAAAAAAATCAGAATTGCAAGATAACCATACATAAGATTTTAGAAAGGAACTATTGGAAATTATGAATAATAGAATGTAAAGTATAAAAAAAATATATATGTAGATGCTACAGTATTATAAAAATAGCGACTGAGGACAGTTCTTATACATAAAATAATTCTTATAAAAAGCGAGTTCAACAACGAGTTTTTTGGCCAGCCAACCTTCCCCCTTTCTGTTAATAATACTGAGCAAAAACCTATAAAAAATAATGGATAGAATATCTAAATTCATTACAAGAAAAATGTAACTTACCAAAAAATTGCATTTTAAAATGCTTAACCCGCGCTAAATCTACGTACAATAAACACAAGTCTCTCTCTCATTGCCAGATTCTGGACCCAAATACAAATTCAAAGCATGGGAATGGCTGAATAGTAACACGTAGCAAAAGTATGAAAATGATAGGAATACAAAAATAAAAAGTGTATGCATACTACCATTACCTTACGGACACTAGTATTATAAATGTATTTAAATATTTATAAAAATATTATTGCAGTTAAAATAAAACTAAGAGAATAAGTAATTTTATCTAACATCAGAATATAGAGGTAATTATATATCTATCTGGTAAAAATGATAAAGTTATAATAATCAACTATTATTATTCCAAGGAATTTAAATCCTTACTATTTAGAATTTCATTTTTCAAATAACTATTAATAAAATTGATCGGGTATTTTTGAACTAAGCAGTATTAAGTAAAATGTTTAAAGTTTCTTATTTTTTCTGATTTTTTTTGAAACAGGAAATTTGCTGCGTTGTATGTAACTAATAATAATATTTCTGAATAACGAAACTGTACATTACTCTCTCAATAAGACACTTTTGTAATATCGAATTTAAATTCTTCTCTTTTGTCGTAAGTATTAGTAACTATAACATTATCATTTAATTTAATTTCTAAACCAAGAAAATTTGCTTAGTAGTTGTTACTATTTGTCTGTATTAAATCAAGATATTGTGGATAAAAATGAGTGTTAAGTTTAAAATTGTCTTGCTTGCCAAAAATGATAAAATCATCTATGTAACGAAAAATGTAATATTCAGAATTATCATTGAAACTATTTTCAAAATAATGTAAGCATAAAATGGCAATACATATATACATACCGATGATTTTATACTGAAATATTCAAAACAAATGATTCCTGACGTACATTAGTTTGTGAGCCAACCGTTTTCCCTATCAGTATTCAATAATAATGTAACAAACAGAAATGCAGTCACAAAACGTGACCTTTGCTTATAATCTTCAGCGAATTCATCTCAAAGTCGATTTTAAATTCGAATCATTTTTAACATCACCTCTGACAACCCAACTCCAGTCATCAATTAATCGTTACAACTCGAAGACTAGGGAAGAAACTATCGGCTGACATTTTGTTGGGGAATCACGTACAACAGAATCGATTGCCCAAAAATCCATACCGGCTACATTTTTGCAGGGGAGGTCATAAAAAAGACTGATTTTAAACGAAAGAATTTCCCATCTGTGTCATTCCATAATATTTCCGGAGAAGATCAATTTCCAGTCCACCCTCTGCTATGGGGGTAGTTATCAAACGATCCCGCCCTGTTCGTTCTATTCGAAGACCCCTCGGATTATTCTCCACCTCAATCCCGTAATGTCTTCCGGAATTTTCGGAAACATCGTTAAGGTCCGGAAACATAGCCATTATTCCACGTTTCAAGACGGAACAGAATTTTTATCTTTTTTATTATTATTCTTTCATTTTTAGCTACGGTTTTTCAGTGAAAGATGCTTATAATAAAGCTAAATCTCCAAGTGGTGACGAAACATTCTGAATATTCAAGCGTGGACGAATGTCGTTAGACCGTTTTCTTAGGAGAATATAAAGATCACTCGATTCTCGAATTAATGTGATATTTTGAAATAATGGGGGTCACGATCTCTTGATTTAAGCTCTAAAATTATCAGTTTTCGAGTATTAAATGAAAAATAGGCAATATTGTACATTCCTCAATGAAATTTTTGTGAGATATTTTTTGCAAAATTAGTTTATATGCATTAGCATTTTCTTTTGGAACTGAAGATGGCAATCTCGGAGTGGATATTTCAATGTTTATGTTAATATAACAGGCTATTTTAGGTATTTAAACCCCGAATGATTTTTTTTTAAATTGTGCATTTTATTATTTATTCAGTGTAATAAAAGTACCAGGAAATTTTAGAATAAGATCTTCACAAACAAAGCTCATGTTTATTGTGTATTGCTCCTTACAAAATCAACACATGTACTTACATTATGCCATTATTGTAAAGGCAAAACAAACAGTTATGTTTTCTGTATAATTAATTTTGCATATATACTTAATCTATAAGCTAATCTGAATTGTCTGTATTAATCTTTGCAGTTAGTTTGCATGTACCACATAAACGAACTTTGAAGTATTATTTTTGTATTCTTTATTTCATAACATGAATACCGATAAATTAGTTTATTTAAATTAAAAAGTAACAAGTTGTGTAGCTAGCTCTGCAGGCTATAGACCTTTAATTTTAAACAACTGTTTTTCAATTCCTACTATTAATTCACTCTCGACCTATATATATATATATATATATATATATATATATATATATCATATATATATAATATAATACATATATATATATATATATATATAATATATATATATATATATATATTAGATATATTTATCTTGTTCAAACTTTCAATTCTTAATAAAATATTTTCTATGCATCGATTTAAGTTCAAGTACATTTTTTACAACTTGTAGTGGACACTTGAGGTTAACACATTTTTATCAAATGTTATATCCATTACTTAAATCAAAAAATGAATACATAGTAAAAAACAAAAATAATAGTCCAACACCCTATATAGAAAGGAAAATGAAAAATTGAAAGGAAAATTGATTTCTATTTTGTCCCTTAATAGTGCTATTCTGTTATAGGTATATGCATATTAATATTAGTTGTAATTATTTAATAAAAACTAACCAAAATAAAATTTTTCTTTGTTGACCTAAGTAAGAATGGACTTATTATTTTTTTTAATATTATTTGTTCTTTCACAACACACAAACATATTACTAGAGTTTAAGGCTTTGTGTACAGTGCTTTAATTAGTACCACATAAAGCTTTTAATGAAAGCAAGCATTCAATTTGAGAATAAATTATTACAGTGGGGTTCCTAGTGGTGATGGACGTGGAATTCATGTTAAGCGTTCCTTTTATCCAGTCTGGATATCATTAAATACCCAACGTGTAGAGGAGTTGATCACGCTAAAGCTGTTAAAGATCGATGTTTCATACTGGAGTGGTGTGGAAGTTTTAAGATTGGTGTGCAGTTAAGGTGAGCATTTTGTTGGGGATTCGTGTACAACAAAATCGATTGCCCAAAAATCCATACAGGCTACTATTTTTGCAGGGGTGGTAGTAAAACGAAATTTAAATCGTATCATAATTTCGTATTTTAAACGAAAGAATTTCCCTTCGTGTCATTCCATAATATTTCCAGAGAAGATCAATTTCCAGTCAAATCTTTGCTTTTGGAATAATTATTAAACAATCTCACGCTGTTCGTTCTATTTGAAGATTATGTGTGCAGAAATATATGCACACACAATTTTTACAATTTGAAACACTTTGAACAATACTAAGTCTTGCATTGCAATGGGGGCAGAGATAATATTGGCCTTTTTTGTTATCTTTCTATTTTCATTTCTTCTCAAGCAACAAATTACAGCATTACGTCGGCAATCCCTTTTCTATATCGAGTATTTTCAAGAATCTAAATTTCTGCCTTCAATGAAAAGTTCCCGTCTTAACCACAAAGAAACTCCAGGATGAGAAGTATTTCAGTACCATGGACAAACTGCATCTCTTAAAACTCTAGCGCTAATAATCTCACCAAAAGAATTAAAAATACGTGCAAATCACAAATAGAAAGAAGGAAATATCAGTGTCCATACAGTGTGCGGGAAAACTATTTGTGGCCAACTTTCATTAGCCCGTATGCTGTACGGGCAAACAAGTTAAGGGATTATAGATGGCACTCTTTTGGGACTTCTCTCACCTTAGTTCCCCACTATCCACATAAAGACTCTGCAAATGGACCGAATTCAAATAAACTTACGAACAGTGGCGCACACAAGGATGGGGGGGTCCTGGGGGTCCGGACCACCCAAAGCCTTTGATATTTTTTCCGATTGATTATAATTCTAAGTATATAGTACGTAAAATTTAATTAAGTATTTGTTATTAATGATTAAATTTATAAATTAATGCTAATTATTTATTCAATATTAGTTTTCTACTGTGTTTTGTTCCCGAAAATTGACAAAATCAAAAGGAGCATGATACAAGAATGGTGAACTTTCGACCTCGGACCCCTTGAAAAATTCCTATGTGCGGTACTGCTTACGAATAACACTTTTTACCTGGACAATCTTCGGAAAAACTAGATTTGAACCTACAACTGGACCGATATATCGTTATTTATAACCACAGGATTATCATAGTTCTGTTTCATTGCTTTATTATTAAAAAAACAAGTAATAAAAAAATTTTTTAGTCAATTCCTACTTAGATCAACACAGAAATTTTTTATTTTAGCTATTTTTAATTAAATAGTTACAGTTAATATAAATATGTATATACATAGGACAGAATCACAAGATTAAGTGGTCATTAATTTTTATTCATTATCATTAAGGTATCATATTGTCATCCAAAACAATCGTGTATATAAAATTTCAGTTCAACTGAATGCTTTAAAACGTGAGAAAAAAAACCTTTTCAAGTTTTGACACAAGTCGCCAAAAGGGTCGCTAAGTCGCTACAAATGAGGCCAACGTGGCTGTATTTGTAATTCTTTGAATAATTAGTTTTAATCAATCAATTTTTATTAATTATAATTAAATTATTGTACTGTCATCCAAAATAATCATGTATGTTAAATTTCAGCTCAATTGAGCGCTTTAAAATGTATTTTATTAACGATTGAAAATTCCACCAAGATAAATAAATAAATAAATATATAGAGAGTGCGAGCTAATAGTAGGAATTGAATAAAACCAAAATGTAGGCTTTTCGTTTAAGTTTGACAGTGGAGAAAGTTACACATATTAATTACAAAATTAAGCATTGATGTAAAATCAATCATTTAAACTCCCTCTCCCTTAATATTATATCCCAGCACATATAATTTACAATGACATCGAGATCAGCTACAGCTTAGCTTAATAGCAACCGAGATCGTTTTAATTAACATGCAATTTGCCAGTATCAGTAGATTCAGAGCTATTAGTTAACTCATGGTCAGGAAGAACTGTTCGTCGCTAATCTAATGATAAGGTATTATCTATTTATAATTCTACAGCATTAATCTAGAGGATTTTGAGCGAATTTTCTCTTCTCTAATGACCGTTATCAACTACTATAATTATATATAACATAATTATAAAATACAAATATGCTTTAATTATATTGTAATTCAGCAAGATTATCGGATTTTAATTAAAATATTTCATTTTAATAATCTGTGTGTATGTTATAGGTAAAGTGTTAAATACCCGTTATTTCATAGAATAACTAAATATTTCATGAAATAACTAGACAAGAAATATATATAATTATATTAAACTTTAAATTAATTTTATATTTGCATAAAAGTGCAGTTTTGTCAGGAAGACATAAACCATAACATAAAATTCATAATCTTTTAAAACGATATCTCCATTTGAATTTTGATTCGCAAAGGGCTTTATAGCACTAATTTAAAATATATATCATAGTTATAACGAAAAATAACGATATCCCTTTTTAAAATTTCGTTAGTTTTAAAGTATAAAAGTTTTAAATATATAATTAAGATAAAAATTTGTAATATGCTTTAAGCAAAATAAATCAGTGTGTGAAGTATATTTATAATGATATATCAACACTTTAATGATATTTTATATAAAAATGTTGTAAATTTATTTGAACTTGAAGTGGCACAGATCCTGAAGATAGAACCCGTGACCTATCGATCCGATGCCTAGTAACACGACCACTAGACAAAAGTTATCCCCTATGTTTGGAGGCTGTTACTGGCTTATATAGATACCACTGCTAATCCCCAACTAGTGAGTTGGTGGAGACGCGAGCTAATGATATATTTGTTATGACACGCGTGTGCGTTGTTGCTGTTAATTGGTGGTGCTGCGTCAAGTGAGTCTGACGACTTTTGACTGCTCTTCTTGCTTGTTGATGGCGCCACGACAGATCAGTAGTTTGCGTTTTCCTTAATTCAGCCATTGTCACCACAATAGGGTGGTGACTATCCGGTGGATAGAACTCGACCTATGGATCCGAAGCCCTGTAACATAACCACTAGACAAAAGTGTGATCACCTCTGTCTGAAGGCTGTTACTGGCTTACGTAATACCACCGCTACAAACTTTTAAGCATGATTATTTAGAACAGGGGTGTCGAACCCAAATGACCTTTCAGGGTCACTTCTAAAAAACATTATAATCTCACGGGCCGCACAGAAAAATATGTACCTTTATATCAGATTTTTGGAAGCAAAGAAACAATTATTGGAGTGTAAATTTAAAACAGAATGAATTATTATTATTGTTTTCATTATTTTTCATGTATACAGACATAGATAATATAATAATGTTTATATAATATAATAATGTAATGATTAAATAATGTTTAAAGTATTACAGTTGCCATTTTCTTGAAAATAACGGTGTTCCTATTGAATTGATCTCTCGTTACTCATTATTGAAATTTGATAGTGCTGTCACATTCGCAAACGATTAAGTATACATTGTCCTTTATCTTAACCATCCTGAATATTTTTTTTAAACTTTAAAAACTCTCTATGCCTCTTGCTTTTGGGCCCCCAAACGGAAAGGAGGAGAAACGAAAGTCACACACAAAAGAGAATCATGTACCATCCATACTACAGGATATGCATTATACAATTCGAAATTTATTAAAAATGTAATTTACTATAGTAACTGTTGATAAAATCAACTGTAAATGTTTGTCAAATGTAACTGTTTGATAAAATATAAATCTATTTTAATCTAAAGGACATTTCTATTATCAAAAAGGATTTATTTTAAAACAAGAACCGGTAACAGGCAAATATATTGTAGATATTTTTATAAACTTCTCCTCAAATAAATTTAAAAATAAAAATTTTTATAAAATTTTTTTTTAAAATTTAAAAAAGAGTCGGTGGGCCACGATTTACGTACTGGCGGGCCACATGCGGCCCGCGGGCCGTGTGTTGGACACCTTTGATTTAGAAGATGTAATCTATAACAGATAAAGATGCTATTTAACTTTTAAAATCATTTATACGCTTAAAAATATTTATTAATTTCAGTTGTAATTAAATTATTAAAAGTCAAATGTTACTAAAAAATCATTTTGGGAAATTTTTATCGAAACGAAAATGGAACGGTTAACTAAAATTTAATTAGCCGTTTGTTGAGGGAAGATAAACTTTACTTAGACTTCTTTTCACAATTAAATCAAACATTACTGAACATCATTTTTAAAAATTTTAAAAACAAAATTGAGAACTGTATTAAAATACTAAATGCTTATTTCATAAATTAATGTGGAAATTTCATGCTGTAAGTACAAGACGTAAATAAAATAAATTTAATCTTTTGCTTAAAAAAAACGATGAAGAAAAAAATGCATATTATTTAATCAAATCCTACATAGTCTGATGGTATGTATGTTAGATAATTAATTCTATTTTAATAACATATGTGCACAATCATTTAAAAAGCAGACAGTATATATCAGTTATTATTAAACCTCTGTTACTGAAGCATTAATGTTGAGTATACAGACTTAATTATTTCCGCTGGATCAGACATATAAAAATACAATTGAGACATTCCTAAGCCAAGTATTATATTTCAATAATTGAATTGCTGTTATAATAAATGATGAAAGATTCTTTAAGTTTAAGCGTTTAAGATTGTAGCTATTAATATGTACTTCGCTATCTATTATTATTATTAGGTGGGGAAAAGAAATCCATTATTTTTTCGGTAGATGGCTGTAGTATCGATATCTCGTGAAGTATCGATCAAACAATTTCAAATTTATGCTCGTTGTCAAGGTAACAGTTCAAACTAAAAAGATTCTTCTGTTTTTTGGTCCATTCAGTTGTGAGTTACAGTGTGTTAAAAAAATGGAAGTCAACAAAGAAAAAATTCGGTACATTTTACAGTTTTTTTTTGGTAAAGGCGGAAATGCGAGCCAGGTGACTGAAATTGTGAATGGTGTTTTATGGTGCCGATACTGTAACAGCTAGTTACGTATTCAGAGCGCTAGAACTCACCTTCTATTGGATATTTTTGGCTAAATATTTATATACATACTTTTAAGATACAGACAAATGAATGATAAAAAATGTGAAGCTCTATCATTTTACTGGTCGTTAAAAAAAAAAATTCCTAAAAATGCTTAAAAAACAGGCCGTCACATGGGTGAACCCTCTTAATGAAAAAAAAATAATAATTTTCTTGAAATATATTAAGAATAGATTTATATAAAATCTCATGTTTATTTATTGAGGACAAGATTTATTTTTGAATATATATGTATATATTTGTTGCTTTTTAGTAGTCTCAAACTATTTTATTTAAATTCTCTCACAAATACAACGTCGTAACTTTATCTGAAATCCGGTATGATCCTTTGTTTATGATATAGACTATCTAAGAAAATACAGCTTAGATCGTCTCCCAGGAAATCCTAAATAAACCTCCGGAAATTTCCGGGTGATCAGTGTGGGACAGCTGAGACGCTCTCCGTAAAAGGGTTCCGTTTCCCTGGTCCCGGTTGATTCCATAAAACCCCAACCCCAAATCAAAAGAAGTCTCATTTTCGAGGAGAGTTGAGTGGTTTCGCACTTACTGTGCTACCGAACCTGCCACACGATTACGCCAAACGACATCACGTGACGCTGATGACGTGGAAACGGCCAAATGACGTCGATTCGACGGGAACTTGGTGATTTGCAAGCTAATGGGTTGACCATACTTTGCAATCTCTCCGAAATGCATTCCCACAGCGGTGCAGGAGGAGGAGGGAGTTTTCGATGAAAATTTTTGGTGTCCGTAACTTTCGTCGCAGTCGTTCAGTTGATGGCAGTCACATAAAATTGGAAATTAAAGTCCCTGCGTAACAAGTCATGCAAGGGTAAAAGTTTTGCTTGCGAAAAGGGTTGTGTATATGGCGTGTTTTGGTACTTTTGAAATAGCTTGGGAAAGCTTCGGTTAGTGCGAGTTTGAGTATTCAATCGCCAAGTTTCTGCGCGTGAAAACAAATTCTAAAGTAGAACTAATAAGAGGGGAAGGTATTTGAAGCGAATATTTCCTGCAAATATACAGGGAAATTATTAAGAAGCTGTAGTATGGGAATATTATACTTGTTTACTCAAACTTTAGATAAGATGAAGTATTTCTCTTCCTTTTTTGTTATTCACTTTTTGTTTATGTTCTAAAAATATTATTAATACAAAGACATAAAGTAGAGAAGTCGTGTAAGAAGAACATATTTTGAAAGATGAATTAAGAACACACACTCAAGTTTGTAACGTTTTTTACTTGTATGTTTTATTTTGATGTCAAAATATTTTTCAAAAATTATTTTTAGAGTTTTCTTAGGGTTTTTGTTTTTGTAATCAGTGAGGAAAAAGTTCACGCAGGATTAAACATTTTTAACAGAACGATGTGGACGGATACATGAAGAAAAATTACATAAAGCTAAAAATCTTTTATTTACAATAAAGAAGGAAAAATATATTTTCTAATATATTAATCAAAATGTAAACTTTTTAATTATAGTAGAATCACTGAAAACTAAAATTTGTTTCATGTATTGCATAAATTATGAGAAAACAAATGAATTATGTCATTGTTTATTAAAATCTCACTCAAAAAGTAGCATAAAGATTATTGATGACCAAATTCGTAGTTTTGAACCATAATCAAATGACAAAAACGGCATCACACTCTCTCCAGACATCTACACCACTCCAAGCCAATGTAAGCATTTTGAGCTTTTCACGGCGGGCCTTTAATGGCACAGGAAGCTCACGACACAAGAGAAATAAAAGTGACCACGAGTTCGACTATGACAATTTATAAGAGGTCAGGATAAATTACGAAGTTGCACTCTTAGAACGGCTGCCCAGACCGATAGTGGTCAGTAACGTTTACTTCCGTGCCAAAGGTCTACGTAAAATTCCGGAGAAGGCAAGAATGTTTGTAAACAAATAATGAATGGTGCTTAAAAGCTACGGCAAACACAACTGACGTAATCTTGTCCTCCTGGCTTATTTAAGAGAGTGAGTGAATATTAGCTACACGAGGGCTTTTGGCGATGGACCTCGTAATTTGGAACCATGATCAAATGACGAGGACGACACCTGAGATGGCATCACCCTCTCCTACCACACTACACCACACCAACGGGAGGACGTTTGAGCTCTCGACAGATTGAACTTGCATCGCTCTCCTACTTTGTGGGTCTTTAGTGGTACTGGGATCGAACTCGTGACAATGCCAGCCACGATCCGATACCTTGACCATTAGGTTACCGCAGCCACTATCCTCCTTGCTACTTGCTGAATTTCATGGAAATCGATTTGACATCGTCGTCCTGGGTGGTATTAGAAGCAACAACACACGTTTAGAATATTTCTTAAATTTTATTTTATATATGTTTTTCATTAAGAGCTAAATTAAAACATCAAAAATGAAAAAAATAAATATAAAATGTGATTTATTAACAGAATTTATTTCAGCCACAAACAAATATGTCGTAACTGGGCATAACATTAAATCATTTTCATCTTTATGAAGGAAATTGAAAATAACGGACAAGTTTAAAGAACATATGTTTTATTTGAAAAAGGCCCCACAGTTCCATTTCCTGAAGAGCAAGGGAAAAAAGTTCCACCACATAAAAATGCAAAGGACAAGTTTTATTTTTCGTTAAAACATTTGTAAAGAAATCGTAATAAAAATGTCATTTCAAAGTGACATCTCCATATATCCTTATCAAAACATTCCCTCTCCAGCAAACATAAATTTATGGTCCAACTTTTCTTGAAAAAAGGATGAAAATGCACATTTATACCGAGCCATTATGATTGCCTCGCATATTTAATATTAATCACGAGTACTTAGAGAAACAGAAGAGGAAAAAAATGAGCATCCTAACAGCTGGTCTACGAGGTTTAGTTAATTAATTACTTAATTATACCAGGCAGATAACACATGTTGTGCAAAATATTGGGAACCGGTCTCGCCATAAACTCTGCACTTGACGGTCGTGATGAAACCTTCACAAAAGAATATCTGGTGTCATATAACTTTAAATTAGTTTGCTTTAATGAAATTAGCGAAACATTCTGTGGAGGGCAAAATCTTTCTTAATGAGATTTGGCGATAAAAATTGGTGTTCTTGGCGATGTAGTCGGTGAGGTTAGTATCTGGAACCTAATTAAATTGGGAGATAGGGGAGGTGATAAATTCCCAATAGGGTCAATTCGGTAAAGAATTATTGTGTCATAAAGTATCAGGTGAGAGAGAGAGAGACACGAAAATATACCAAAATTTTGGACGTGTGGTATAATATACTGATTAATCGTATTTTTATGAAGTCATTTGATGAGTTGTTTATCAGATTAAAGAAACTGTGTGTAAAGTATTTAATTGTGTACTATTATAAATACCTGACATCCAGGGACGTCTAAAGGCATGGGGTAACTGGGCCCAGGGCCTCATCCTTGGTGGGAAATTCGTTTTGTTTTCGACTCTGTTTTAATAAGTCATTCCAAATAATTTTAATGGTCAAATATTATTCCCAAGCATATTCTCCGAAAAACAGAGAATTTCAAACTGCAAGCCAACTGACAAAAGTAGTAAGACTGTATTATTATGTGATGACCGCTGTCCAAGTCTAGCCTTTTGGGGCCAATCCAGGGGACCCCACAAGGGAGGGGTGTCCTCGAGTCCTAACCCACCAGACCTTCATTTTTTATTGATTATAATCTTGTGTCTTTATTGCGTAAAATTTAATTATTTATTTTTAATAATTAACTGTATTAATTAATACTATTTATTTATTCCATAATAAATTTTTTACTGTTAAAATCGTTAAAATCACAAGAATATTTTGGGCAGCTTATTGGAGCATGATACGAGAATGGTGGGCTATCGATCCTGGACCCCCACTAGAAAAATTACCGTGTGTGCCATTGCCCAATACCATAAACAATCAATTGACTCACGTAGTTTAAATGCGGCCATCGGTTGAGCCGGTTTGTGCCTATTTTTGAAATTGTGAGCTGTATACATTTATTTGTTTCAAATTATCGTTTGAACGAGTATTTCACAATGCTTGCTATATACTGTCTACTTTTAAAGATCAAAGCTAGGGCTTAGCTAGCTTTTGCATGCAGCCCAGAGCCTCAAAGATTCTTATGACATCCATGCTGATATCATAATTTCATATTTTTCAATATAATAATCTTTATTTGTTACATTTTTATATATTCCGGGTGGAAGGTGTATCATTCGCTTGTACCATTGTTTCCCGAAGGGGGGTTTCCCCCTAGGGGTCTATGACGACTTGCAAGGGGTCCACAACAGCAAGAAAATAATTGGGTCCGTGAGGGTAAATGGGGTTTAGACGTTTCCTAAACCAGATTGTGATT
>BMAV01019385.1:0-55450 GCA_019973955.1 Trichonephila inaurata madagascariensis
ATAATAAGCCCCGAGACTAACAATGAAAACAACTTTTTTTGAAAAATTTTTTTTTTATTTATCAACATAATCACCTTTTAGGGTGATACAATCGTTCCAACGTTTTTCCCAAATTTTTTAAAACCCAGTTTAAAAAAAATTATCTTTCTTTAAAATAAGCTTCAGTTTCAGCGATGACCTCCTCATTTGAGCCAAATTTTTTCCCCTGGGCATTTTTAAGATCACAAAGCCAGTAGTCACTGGGGCAAATCTGGCGAGTATGGGGGGGGAAGCAGATAAAAAGCCCACGTTCTATTTTGCCATTTTTTACGACTTGTGGCAGGGTGCATTTTTTGGTAAAAAGGGTTTTTTCTCTGATGTGGGTCGTTTTTGCATTTCCCCTTAAAACCCACCACAAGTAAAATATAAAATCACTGTTAATCGATTTTTTTCGAGGTAGCAAAAATCAATGCGTATCCCAAAAACGACCCCTATTCCGCCGCTGCTGCGTTTTGGGACGTTTGGGGGGTTTTCCCCAGCTGTGCGCCACTCAGATGACCCGCTTCGTTTGGGTGTAGTGATGTATCCATTTTTTCGTCCATGGTCACAACGGAAAGAAATTTTTTGTTGCGAGAAATAGCGATAAACAGTTTTCGGGGTCATCGACTCGTTGCTTTTTTTTCATCGGAATCGCGGCCCCCATTTGGAAAAAAACCTTTTTCGCCTTTTTTAGGGAAATAAAACCCATATGATATCGTGTCATCTCAGCAATCTCAGGGACTTCATTTTTCGTCTTTCATTATAATTTTGTCACTTCACCCCTTTTTCCCGGGGTTACGGTTTCCCCACAGGTCTCCGAGCATTCCCGCGTCATTTTGTCTGACCACGTTTAAACTGGGCAAACCACCGGAAAATCTTTGTTTTTTGAGGACAAGAGCCCGGGGTAACATTTTCAATCCATTGTTTCGCTTGGGTGTTTTTTCCCTTTAAAAAAAATGTTTTATCAGAACACAAAACTCGTTTTTCCATTTTTTAAAAAAACTACAAAACGACTTTACTCCAACCTCGATAACTCAGCTGTTTCTGGTCCGATCGACTTAAAATTTTGACACGTTTCGAAAAGGTTAGTACTCTAAAAAGACCGGGTTACTGGTTTTTTAGGCGCCATTTTTGGGGTTAGTCCGGACTTTTTGATCCATGTGTTATCTTGTTCCAAATTTTCAATCGTTAAAAAAAATATTTTACATCCATTAAAAAAGTTAAAACTTTTTTTTTTTTAAAACGAGGGGATGACATTGTTTGGAATACATTTTTTTTTCAAATTTTAAATTTCTTTATTTAAAAAATTTAAATTTTGAATGAAAAGAAAAAAAAAATAATAGCCCAAACACCATATAAAAAAGAAAAACCCTGTTCTGCCCTTTTAGGCAGGGATAGCGCGTTAACTTCAACCCCAAAAGGTCATGGATTCGAATACTACTTGGGATGGCCTAATTTCTGGAAATGATTTATGAATGAATAAAGGTAACAAAAAAAAACATTAGCCCAACACCATATATAAAAAGGGAAAAAATCACTTTCTATTTTCCAAGTTTTTGTGATTCTGTCATATATAAATATATGTCCAAGGAAATGGTAAAATTAAAATTCCATCAAACCCCAAAGGGAGTCAATTGCGGAGATGTTAAAATAACGTCTCTTCAAGGCCTTTTTCCCGTGAATGAAGTAATTTTACAAATGAGCAACCAGAGGAAAGATGTTATACGTAAAAAAACCTTTAATTTTAAAATTATTTGATTTTTTTCGAAAAAAAATTTTTGTATTTCTTGACTAGTTGATTACTTACTTCTACGTTTAATAATGCACCCTATTTGTTAAATAAACATTTTTAAAATTTTACGTTTTTCATCATTTCCCAAAAGCCCCAAAAATTTTTCCCAAAACCGCTTTGATCGGGGAAAAGACCTTGAAGGGCGTTTTTTTAACATCACCGTCAAGTGATTTCCCCCCTTAGGGATTTGATAAGATTCTAATTTCATCATTTTTTGGGCTATACATATTTTAATTTAATTGTAATTTTCTTAATAAAAAATAACTAAAATAAAAAATTTCTTTGTTCACCTTAAGAATTGACTTAAAAAACAATTGTTACTTGTTTCCAATTCATTTATAAAATAGTTTTTCTATTGAGAAAAACATCTGGTAAAACTCATATAAAATAATGAATTTCTTTTTACGTTTATTCAAATTAAGAGTTAGTTAAAATTGTATTACATGTTATTTTATCCTTTAAAAATGTTAAATATCTTAAAAACTTTAAACTTTCCATCACGGGTCCTAAGAATATAAGGTGTTATAAGGAAATCTCATAGAAAAAATACGCAGCAAGGCCGTTTTTAACCTCCTCTGCCCCTTTCAAATTGTCACGCCTCCGGATCTAAAAAATTATTGGGTAGTGGACCTTATAACCATATATCTTCTTCAACAGGTAAACTAAATATACCATTCCACAAAATTTGAACTGACTCCTTGAACGCAAGACCTTGGACTTTCCTTATAAGAGAAAATCTCTGTTTTGATGCAAAAGGAATTTTAAATATTATTTTCAAGTGCAATTACTGGTAAGATACATACAAAATAAATTTTATTTTATTCATTTACACTTTTTTTATACACTGCTGGCCACTTAAAAAAAAAAAAAACAAGAATAGCACAACAAAATTTATTTTGTAGATAACATATTTACAAGTATCAAATGTTTAAATTTATAGACTTCTGTGAAGTGTGGGTTTCCCCCCAATCAGTAGCCAGGAGCCCCATTGTTAGAATCCGACCATCATGGTTTGCAGACGATGCGTGACTCGTCGGTAAAAAAACCATTCCATTTGCCGCCCCATCCTTTCCCTCGCACCATTGGCGGTGGAACGTCTGTGGTTCGCGGGGAGCCACGGAAGGGGACAGCCACTCTGCTGTAAACGGCGCGTGGTACGCGCAGAAATGAATGATGCGTTACAGACGCATTGCGTGCTATGGTTCGTGATGTGACTGAGGATCCGTCACTGCCATGCGCCCCAATTTGCCTGCCTCACGTGAAGTGGTGCCTGAGGTGGATCGATCGACCACGCGATCCGTGTACCCTCTTTCCCAATGGCCCAATATCCGCATTACAGTTGTTTTTTTGTCCAACACGACTACCGATTTCCTGAAAGATAACCACAATCTCGGTGGCCACTACCCTTTCCCTTGTCGAACTCGGATACTTGATAAAAAAGCTGATCGCTGTTTTCCACGAGACATAACTGTCTTTTTTAAAAAAACCAAAAGAAAAAACAATTGCCAACGAAATCGTCAAAATCTCTAAGCCTTAAATAGCACTTTGGGGGGGCCCCACAGGCGCGGTGATTTTTCTGCGGAAATTCTATAATCTTTTTGATATACCCCTCCGCAATGCATGTTGTAAAAAAATTTCATGTTATTTGCATGCTTCCTTCAGGGTGTTGCATTTATATTGACCAGCAGTGTACTTGCGTACTTCACTGCAATCAAAAAGGCGTAAGGGAGTCCGGCATATCCATAAGAGCGCGTGCCGAATTGCGTAAGTTTATGTACCCTTTTCTCAAAAACTACTTACCACTTATAGATAAAAAAAATTTACAGTAGGTTATGTATACTATATCAATAATACTTTAACGAAGGGTTTTGTTTTTTGCTAAAAATTAAATTTATTATGAATATTTTTAAAAATTGTCTAATTTTTACGTTAAAATTTAGTTTAAAAAAAGTCGTATCTAAAAACGTTTGCTAGATATATCAAACCCCCCTTAAAAATTGAAAACTTTTAAATGTCTATCCAAAATTCCAGATGATAAGTAGTTTTTGAGAAAAAGGTACGTTAAGTGAAAAACATTACATTTTGAGAAAACAGGCTTTAAAGTAAAAATTTGTAATTTCTTGAGCATTTACTTTTTTGGTTCAAGTGTAGTATAGGGTAGCCACTTGGCGCAGTCCTTTTTTTTTTGACGACTAAAAGGGGTCGCCAAGGTACTTTTTTCGGAATTATTTATTATTTATTTTAGAATGAATTTGATATCTCACCATGACGTGTAGATAAAAATCGCCAAATCTGAAGAAAAACCGTAAAAATCCAAGGGACCCCATACTACACTTGAGCCACTTTTTTTAGTACTTTCCAGAGGCATATTAAGTTTTTTTTTTTTTAACTCTCTGCTCATACAAAAGACTTTTCTAATTTTCTTTTTTTCATTTTTTGCAATTTTCCTTTTTTGCGGGATCTCAAGATGTTTTCATTGGGCTACACGAATCCTGCGTGTATCTAGTTTTTTGAAGCATGACACACAGTTATAACTGGGTTCAATATTACAATGTTTTAAGATCATTAATTTTGCTACATGAGTCATTTTGAACTGTGCAATAGTCATATTTACCCCTAATTTTAGGGTTTTTAATACCACAAATGTAGATCTTGGAATCACTGACCGTATTGTGTTATTAACTGACTCATTTGGGTTCTGAGTTTTTCCATGTAAACATTTTCTTAATAGCATAGGATCACCTAGGTCTCTAAAAACTGACTTCATTTAATTCATTATCGTATAGCACGTGTGTTTGTGTTTATGATCTTACATTCAGCTTCTGTCTTTTGAAACTTGCATTAATCATTTATACCCCGGGACAGTCCATGTTGAGGGCTCTCGTTTGAAGACAGAAGATGAAAATAAACAGCGTAAACAGCAGTTTTTATGCTATGTAGATCATTGCTATTAATTCTAATAGTCATACCATAATATCTTTGAAATTTTTTATGTTAAAATGTTGGTGTATCACTTAACTTTTTCTCCCTGTTTCTCTTTTAAGATCCAAAAGACGTGTACCCATACACCTTCGTATAAGTCCAATTCATTTAAACTGTGCACTTGAACACCAAATGGATTCACGCTCATCAGAAACTTATGCAAGGGGAAACACAGGTGCTCCTAGCAGAGCTCATTGGATGCGCGTCAAGGAGTAGCTTCATTTAAAAAATAAATAAAAATGCTAATTATATCGTATTTCCTCATATCATATATCGTTTTAAACAAAAATATTTGAACTTTTAGAAAATATAAAAAAGTGAAAATCAATAATTTTTCGAAAATTCAAGTGCCGGACCGGACCTCCGTTAAGAAGAATTTCTTGACAATCTATCAGTTGTTTTACCCTAGGAAAAGAAAGTTCAGACACAATACAGTTATTTTTATTTTATTTCTATTAAGGCTACACAGTACCCTACAAATTTCAATAATACCAATTTTTTTTTTTTTTTTTTGCACTTTTTTGTCGCTTATATCTTTGGGAAGCTTGCCACAAAATTTCAGATATGATACCAAATTTGAGCCAATGAGCCAAAATGAGCTTAGGTTTTGGTTTCATTTTTTAAAGCATTTTTCCACACTTAAATTGAATTAATTAAAAATATTTTTGAGCACAATCAACTCTTTCAGTGTGAAATTGCTACTGATTTCAATTTTCATTACTAAAAAATCATTTGTGCTTGACTATGTTTTGAGTTCTCATAATTACTTAGTTAAGATTGATTTCAAAGCCAACTGTTTTCCAATTTTTGACCTTTAAAATTTCTTTCTTTTTCAACACAGTCAATCCATCTTAACGGGGCCTGCCCCAGGTCTTTTTCCCCAGGGCTTTTCAAAAAATTTTTTCTTCGCAACGATCTTCATTCATTCTAAGATGACCACCCATTTTAAGTTCTTAGTTTGACAAATTTTTTCGGTTGTTTGTAAATTTTGAAAATTTTTGTCCTCCATGACCCATTCCGGATCCCACAAAAAATCAGCGAAGATCTTTCTCTCGAAAATTCCCGGGTTTCCCTCATCCGTAAAGTCAATGGCCGTCTGGGGAATGCAAAAGTGGAGAATCTTATAAGACTTTTAAAAGAACAATTTAGTTCTTAATTTAAAAAACAGATTTTAAATAACTCTTCAAGGCAAAAAACTGTTTGGAGCAATGATTCTTTTATAAATTTATCGCCTCATTTTTATTATTTATCGCCGTTCCCAAATAAGTAACACTGTTACATTTTTCAAATTCATAATTGATAATTTCTATGTGATAAGTTGTAATTGGACTTTATATAAAAAAAAAAGTAAATATTTAGTTTTATTCTCGTTTACAGATAAGCGAATTCACTTAGCACTTTGTTTTAATGCCATAAATGCCTGTTTAAGAGCTGGTGCTGTTCGGGCAATAATGCCAATGTCATCAGCACAAGCCAGTATTTGAACTCTCTCTCTCTGTGACTTATTAAAAATATTCTCCCTAATATAAATTTTTGAGTCTAATAACTTTTTCAACGAAATGTTCTCTAATATACTTAATTTTGTTGAGTATATCGGTGTTTTTTTTTTTTTTTCCTTTTCCTTTTTTCACGAAAATTTTTTCAGTGCCTTTTTTTAAACTTTCCCTGTATTATAAATTAAAGGGAAAATTTGGGATAATTTTTTAAAAAAATACGTTAATACAATCAAGCAAACAACAAATTAGTTGATAGAATCAATCATCAATCAATTCAAAAAGTATAATACAAAGAATCAAACGGTTTAACATAGTATTACAATTAAGGAAATGATTTTGCAAAACATATGATAACACACCGCTCAATAAGTCCAGGGCCTAACTAATAAAATAACAACTTTTAGGCGAAATTGAATTTTATTTAACACTTCAAGGTCGATACATTCATACCAGCGATCTTATACACTCACTTTCAAAAGTTAAGCATGGTGAAGAAAATGCTAATTTCCAGAAGCCAATCAGAATTGAAGAGGATGCAATTCGCTGCAGAGGTAGATGGAAGTATGAAAATATGTTAGGTAATAGCCAATCGTGCTTTCATGTCAAGAAATATGCAAAAAGGACAGTCTTATACGAAGCCAGCTTTATGAAGGGTTACAGAAGTTCATTGTAAGTGCTGATAGAAGGTGTTTAAAACTTTTGTACAATTTGTTTTCAAGACATACATGTTCCTATGACTTCAAGAAAACGAATGGAAGATTCTGAGCGCTGGCATGCTGTCGGGCGCATTGAAGCAGAACAGTCGATCACAGATGTTGTTCTTTTCTTCGGCGTTCATCATTCTGTAATTTCACGTTTATGGAAACAATTCCAAACCACACAGACAGTTGTCCGAAGGCCCGTAGGTGGTCGCCCAAGGGTTACAACTCCAGCGAAAGATCGATATATTGCTATTGTAGCCAAGCGGAATCGCAGAGCGACCTCCACACGTGTGACTTCTATGGTTACAGCGTCCATTGGTAAGGCTATATCTGCAGCTACTGTACGCCGAAGATTACATATGAATGGACTGTATACCCGGGTACCTCGAGTTTGTGTTCCTCTATCCGTCCAATCAAGAGGGGCACGATTAAAGTGGTGCCGGGAACATGGCAATTGGACTGTGTTTGACTGGAGCAATGTCATGTTTACTGATGAGTCAAGATTTGCTCTGGAGCCAGATGACAAGCGTATAAGGATATAGCGTAAACAAGGAATACGCAATCAGCCCCAAAACATCACGCATTCCGAGTCGGAAGCATTATGGTGTGGGCAGGGATTTCATTAGGATACTGCACCGACCTGCACATCTTTAAACGGGGTTCTGCGACGGCTGTCCGGTATCGAGATGAAGTCATAGAACCCATTGTGAAATTGTACGCTGCAGCAGTTGGCCCTACTTTTGTTTTAATGGACGATAACGCACGTCCCCATAGAGCTGACATCGTCGATGACTACCTGGAGAGTGAAGGGATTGCGCGTATGGTGAGGCCAGGATATTCGCCCAACCTTAATCCCATTGAAAATCTTTGGGAGTGTGACGAAGCATATCTCTTTCCCTATTTTCCAACAGATCCCTTGCCGACAGAAGCTGCGAAAATTCCGGGAAGTTCCTTAATTGCTGGGAAGGAATTTCGTAGCTAGGTGGTCGAGTTTCGGCACCTTTTTTGCCCAGCTGACCGGACTGTCAAAAAGAGGCGCCTTATCATTGTGTGTTCATTTTCCCAGAACTCGGTGACGCTGTCGCGTCGGAGAACATACAACTGTACACCCAGCCTTGGCATCTCTTTAGGACTAGCAGAAACGAGACCGGATGTGGTGCGGCAGAGGGGTAAGATGATCAAGGGGGCCGAGACCGGAAGGCGGCAGCAGGAGGATGGGGACCGAGGCCGACAAAGAGATGAGCGGTGGCTGACTAGGAGAAAGAGATGATATAAAACGGGTGAGAGAGTCCGGACGAGAGGAGAAAAAGACTGGATCTTTGAAGGGAGGAATTCATTTTCTGTAGTGACGGCGTTTGCGGCAAATCATTCCTGACAGTGATTTTTTTATTCGTCGGGTTTTGCAGTCTTTGGAGTAGCGTGCAAACATCACCCCTTCCAAGACGCTCTGGATCAGTGATACTCAACCTGCGGCCCGCCGACCTCTTCTGATTGGCCCGGTAATGGCCCTTTGCATTAAGAAATTCAGTTACTGGAGAACAATGTATTAAAGATTTAGCGGGAAATTTTATCAATCAAGCAATCAATATGTCAATTTTGCTATCAATTTGTTTTTTTTAATAGTGGAATGGAAGCAAGAGGCTTGGTCATGAATGAAAGGAAATAAAAATTATCCTGTAACTCAGTAAAAAATGCATACAAATAAATATTTTTGTGTGTGTATTCGATCGAAAAGTTAGTATAGTATTAAAATAAAAGCCAAAAACGAGTTTCTATATTTTGCTTTTTCCAATGTTGCTTTGGTCTTATAGTGTGTTTTTTCCATTATCCGCATGTTGCAGCCCGGGTAAAATACCTGTCATGTGCATGCAGCGAGAAAGGTTGAGTACCCTTGCTCTAGATGCTGAAGAAAGCATACGGAACCAACACCAGAGAATTTTACTTGTTGCCATGGCTGAAAATGAAAGGACATCGTTGTGTGGATTCAGATGAGGTGATTCAAAATGAGAAGCAACTGAAAGACCTCTCAAAAAAGGGATTCCACGAATGTTTTGAACAGTTATACGAACGCTGCAACAAGTGGGTGGATGCAGATGGGCAGTACTTTGAAGATCAATAAGATTAAATTATTGTTCCACTTTTTAATAATTTGTAATTGACCTATTCCGGGAACTTTTGACCCTTCCATATGTGTGTATCTTATTATTGTAAAGGAACACTAAGATACCTCTTACTTATAGAATAGCAAAGTGCATAAAGCTTGTAAGATATACTATTTACAAACTCTATTCTAGAGTAATATTAATTTAAGCCGGTGATTCTCCACCTCTTTAAAATGGCCGCCCCCTCCCCTAAGAGGAAAAGCTTGCAATAAATCCTCCCCTTTGAGGATATCCTGTAATTTAGAATATGGGGAAGTGTACTGAATTATATAAAAGAAAAAAAAAATTAGGTATTTTTCTTTTCTCCTTAAAAAGACATACCAAAATCGCGACAAGCCGACGCATATGCTGTTTGTGTTACAAATGAATTTAATTTTGTTAGAAATAAATTCAAACAATTTTCTTTAAAGATTTCCTGTTAAATTTAATTATTCATTAATTAAATAAATTTAATAACTTTTATTCTCATGCTTGCCATCTGGGGAAAATATGAGCCAGCTCATTTGCATAAATCATCAATGAAACATGTTTCTTATTTGCATAAACTCATTTACATAAATGTTGTTTATTCCTGCCACCAGGGGGTTATAAGTATAAATAGAATATTTCTGAGTTCCACACATCAGTCTAGTAGTCTAGTCTGAGGCAGCTTAAAAATGTTAGTTTTTTTATTTCTATAGGATAGTTTCCTTTCTTTAAAATTTATTTTTTAATGAAGAATAAAATTATTCAGTTTCAAGAAGTCCTTCTTTAACTGGATTGAAGTACATCCAAAAGTAACAAGTAGCAGTATGCTTAACAGTTAGAGATCAGAGAAAAATCGCAGTGGCAAATTCTTCAATGTCATCCTACCTAGAATATAAATCCATCTCATCATTCATAAAATTGCAAGGGGGGTAATCACATAAGTTTATTTTATTGTCACTGAAAACGGGGTGTGTTAGCTGGATAATCAACTTAATAAACTTTTAAGAGAGTTTTAAAATTAAATTTGAATGTCACAGAGAATGTTCATCAGCCCCCTATCGTCCAAAACATGTCCACCACCCAAAACATGTTCACTACCTCTCAGCATCCTCCCATTGCTCTCTGAGCCAGTGCTGCCCCCATTAAGAATCAATGATTTTAGCAAACAGAAACTACATATAAGTTATTCATAGCCATTTTTCTAGGTACAGGGCAAGGTTATTTTTTCTGTAAAGAAGAAATTCTGTCACAAAAAATTCTCATTTAATTTTGCAACCAGCAAAAACACTTAAATACAGGGTTTCTTCCACTGATGATCCAGTTTTGTTCAGTTGAACAAGTTATAAATATTTTTTCAAAACTATTTTGAAACAAATGGGTTATATATAAAAACTGTATATATAATGCAAAATTTAATCTATGCATGCACAATTATAGTAGATCATGTGAAATATACATAAGGACTTTTTATTTTGTAAACAAAAATAGGGTTCACATGATAGTTAATGAATAAAAAACATTTAAAGATTACATAAATGGCATTAAATTCTGAATTTTCATATATTACAATTACTCTTGAATTTAATTTTCTGATTAATAATTATTATTAATCAATAAAATACTTTTTTCACTTGGCAAGCAAAAAAAGTATCTCTAAACATACAAAAAGTTCATGTCTAGAAAAACAAGACATTCGCTTATGGAATTGAAAAATTCCTCCTCCTTAAGGGTGTTACATTTACCCTCTTTTTTATATTTAAAAATAATTTAGACAAAGAAATTTTAATAGAAATATCCCAATCATAAGATAAAAATGAATTAACTTCAAAATTTGTACTTATGATAATGGGAAAGAGTGTTGTATAAAATGAACTATATATGATGTTAATGATTTTATAGAGAAATTTCAATTCATGTTTGTTGAAGTAATTTGTTTTAACTACTATTAGTTGAATTCTTAAAAGTAACTGATTTAACTTCAATGTTTGCAACTATTTTAAAATAAAAACACAAATAAACTATGTATATAAAAGTGTTTATCAAAGATTTTTATAAACTCATAGTATCATATGAATAAATACATGCTGGATTATACTTAAAATAATTGTATTTACATTACAATATACAAATGGTTATGATGGAAAAATATTTTCCCCAGATATTTATCTTCGATATCGATAACGCTTGAAATGAAAGTACAATTGAAATATGTTATTGTGGAATTGACATCTAAAGCCTCTCTTGTATGAATATTCCCATTCACGGTTCACAATTTTGAATGCAATTGTTTCATAAGGAGGTCCAGCTTTGAATTTCAAAATGGCAAAATCTTTGTTGTCATCACAAGGGCTTAAACTGTACTCAGGTGTCTTGGATTTGTCAATCAAATCAGGGTAAAAAATCTGCAAAATAAAAATTAGTTAAAAGATAATTTCTAATTTCTTTGATTCACAATATCAATTATCTAGTGTACAAAAGAAATAATGATAACTTTTTCCCCAGCATAAATGTGTTTGAGCTTTAAAAAAGATTGCAAAATTACAAACTTAAATTTCTTTTTTTTTCCCCTTCTATTATCTAATCCCCTCCCTACCAATACTTAATAAGTATGCCAAAATGTAATTTATATTAAAGGAGAAAAGATACCTGAATTTCCAAATGTTTTAACACTGTTATTCTATATCCCTTAAATGAAATTAAATATTTTTTTTTAAAATGACAGCTTAATACATCAGTTGAAAAAGAAAAATTAAAGGAGTAAGTTAAAAGTTTTTAATCATAAATTATTTTAAAATAATAATTTTTGCTTATTTTTTTTTATATTTCTTCTTTTAAATTTAAAACTCTTTATTTTCTAAATAATACTTATTAATTAATGCTAATCGGAAACATTTTATGATATTTGAAAAAGCAGACTTGTCTTTCTTATGCTTGTTTCATTGTTCAAGGAAAATATAAAAATGAATTAAATCCTGTTTATGTAACTACAAATTCAATTATTAGTTTCAATCCATCATATTCACTGATTAATAATTTACCTACAATCTAAATCAAAGAAATACAAAGATTATTTCAAATTATCTTTTCAGTTTGATAATCTTGAATATAAAGTAGTACAAATACATTATTGCAAACAAAAGTGTATTAAAATGAAAGGGAAATTTGAATATTGATAACATAAAAAATATATTTGGTTCAAAAATTTACATGGATGAGATTCGGACAGAAATATTTTGGATTACATCTTATTTTATTGGAAGTTGTACATACTACGTTACTTTTTGCATTTTTCATTTGAAAGTGCTTTTTAAATGTACTATGGTAAAAAAAAATTATTTTTCTGAATTACAAACTATTTCTCTCATTAATACTTCATTTTTCAATATGTTACATATTTTTAAGCATTATTTAACACAAAAGAAAATTTAACCCAAAACAAATTGAATGTTAGGTGACAAAAATATTGAAATAATATAGATAATTTATTTATCTTGCATATATTTACTGATTTACCACAAAAAAAATATATAAATAAAAAATAACTTCAATGATAGAAAGAAGTAATTCTAGTATGAAATAACTAATGAATATTGCTTATTAATTCTATTATGTATATTGACCTCACATATTAATGCTTTATCTAGAAATTATAAGAATGCATCATTAACACTAAAATTTTTTCATAAACCTTACACATGGCCCATGTTTCAGTGTACTAAGATTTAAGTTATTTTACACTTTTTACATTATTAAGAATTTTTTTGAGAACTTCAATTTTTTTGTGGGGTTTTTTTAAAATTTTTTTTAAAAATTTCCACTTTTTTGTTTTTGATTTAAAAGGAAGTTTTTTTAAAAAATTTTGATTTGAAAATCAAAAAGATCTTTTTAAAAAATAAAGGGGTTTACAACAATAAAAAAAGTTTTAATAATTTATAAGAGGTTTATTATTTTAAACTTTTATTTTTAAAAAAAAAGTTTTAAAAAAAACTTTAATGAAAAAAATTTTTAATTTTTTTTCCCCCCCATTGTATCAAAAATTTCCAAATACCCCAAATTTTTTCCCAAAACCCATCATTTTATACAAAAGAATAAAATAAATTAGCTCCCTTTAAAAAAATCTGGTGTATAATGCACATTTTAACACAAAAATAAGATCAAAATTTAATTTATATCCCGATAAAAAAAAGGAGCCGGGGAAGAAAAAAAAAAAAGATGAGCATGGGAAAAAATTATACCTCTCATGTATGGAAATACTTTTTTTTTAAAAGAAATGACTTTCCCTTTGGAATTTAAACCCTTGGTTTTAAAAACAACACTTTTTTTTTCCAAAACCTGGGATAATACCCCCAAATAAATGACTTAAAAACAAAAGGGAGCATTAACATTTTACATTTCAGGTTTTTCTTCCATACCAAAAAGGGGGGTGCATTATATAAATGGGAAAATACCTAAAAAATTTTAAAAATTTCAACTTGAATTTTGTAGGGAAATTTTACCCCGGGTTTTTTTGGGATTTTTTTTTCAGAAGTACACAAAACATTACTGTCACACTGAACTTACATTAAATTTATAACCTTGTACAATCTTTGGTGGAGGATTTTCAATGTCATAATGAGTTTGGTTATACTTATTCCATTCAAAACCCTGTAAAGATATTTAAAAAATTAGTCTTGCCAAGTTTTCAAAGTACAATTAAAAATATATGTAATGCAATTCATAAAGAAAATGTAAAATTTTAAACTGAATCTTACCGGGTATGAACACGATTGAAGTACCAGGTTTTCTAGGTCGATATTTATCAGCCCCCAAAAAACCTTTCAAACTTTTTTTCTACACCAAAACAGCTTCATCAAAAATCCATTCCCTTTTCCCGGCTTTTTTCCTTTTTCTGCAGTCAAGAGGTCCTATGGAATATATATATTTAAAATATGTACAACAATTTTTCCTGTGCAAAGTAAAAAAAAATTATACTAGGTGAGAAATGTTTACCCAAACTTCTATAATTTGTTGAGTATAGAGGGAAAGAGGATTGCAATACTAAGTATTAAATAACAAATACAAAAATTTAGATATAAACAAGTTTAAAATCAAGAGAAAAGTTTTTCTATTAATATCTGCACTCTAAAGATTTGTAAGGTAATGGAAACATCATTTAAGGATGCAAAAATGGGCAAAAAAGGTAAATATTGAGATCATGATGCGTAAATCTGGCCATATATAAAAGTCTTTAAAAAATATTGTTCATTATTGAAATTAATTAATATAATAATTCAACTATTTAAGGAAAATTGACATTTCTTCTTTAATCATTCTATGCATTTATTTACAAAATAAATGATGTACATTGATGTATGAGTGTAGTATTCATTCTATTTACATATTTTCCTTCCATGTATATTACGTTTAACACATTTGAACTATCAGAGCTCAGAGGTCACCATAATGAATAATGTAAAAACAAAAATCCAAGCAAACTTCCTAGTATAATTTATCTTGTAATCAAAGAAACTCACTTGAGGTCACTTGAATCAGAAAGGCAATTAAGTATCTAGTACTAAAATGATAAATAAAAGGGTAAGAATCCTGGTAAAATAAGAAATCAAATTTAAATTTATCCAGGCTTTTAAAAAAGTTAATATTGTTGCTCAATTGAAAACTTAAACATGCAATTCATATAATTATAAGAAATACAGAGCTTACTAAAGTGGTAACAAAACGTGTATTAATAATAAACATTTATGACCTCTGTTACCATGAAACCAATTATCCACATTAATAAAGAGATTAATGCACTATAATAAAGTCGACACTATACATTACACATGGGGAACAATCTGTCTGCAAACTTTAATATGCAATGTTAGAAGTTTTTCCTTTACTTATTTCAGTATATTATAAATTAATATTTGCATAAATGTACCTGCCTTGTTCTTCAGCACAAACACCCATATATTATTTATTTTGCATTGCTAATTTGCCTCTAATATAAACATGAACCACTATTCGGATAATTATATATTTAAGTATACATGCAGCATTGAATATGAGATCATCTTTTATACACACATGTCCAATAAATTAGCATTTATTGTTTGTCACAAATATTAACTAGAATAAATTAACATTGTGGTTTTCATACGAAAAAATAAAAATCTAGGTAACTATTTGAATCATCTAATTTTTAATTCTTCAGATAAACTATGTAAAAGAAAAAATATTTTGATCTGAGATTGATATAAATAAAAAATCAATATAATTTGAATTAATATCAAATTATCAAAAGCATTAATGTCCAACAATATTAATAATTTCAGAAAATTGAAGAATTTTTATAATTTTTTAATATTTAATTTTTATGTTTGTTAAGAGAACATATGAAAGAATTGATAAATTTACATTAATTAAACTTAACTATTTTTTTTATTTAGCATAAGATAAATAAGCTTGTATTTTAAATTTCAATTATTTTTTTAAGGTTTTGCATATTTTTTTCCACTAAAATTATTGGAAATTTTGTAAATTTGCAGGAAAAAAAGTTTAGCCTTATTTATTCTCTATTTATAAATAATAAAAAGAATAATTTTATTAGAAATTTTAAGAGGAAAATTAAAATTAATTTGGCTAATATAATAAATGGTACAATAATCTTTAAATCTTTGTTGTAAGTCAAATAATGACAAAAATATATTTCTGAAAAATCTAACCCTTTTTTTATAAATCACATTTCTAGTATAAATCATCATAATGCATTTAGAAGAAATTATGCTGAAAAATGACAGTAAAACAAAAATCATTTAAAATTATATATACTCAATATAATCTCTCTCACTCCCAAAAATATACCAAGGTTACTCAGATTAAAAATAAAGAGCATATATAATCAGAAAATACTGAAAATAAATAGCCAGCACATTGCACAGTATAAGTAAAAAATAATAACTGATTTTTTAGAAGATTTCTTTGAATTAAAGTTTAAATGTAATATCCTAAGCCTTCAAATTAAGTTATACTTTTTTACTTATGAGTCAATTGTTAATCAAAAATTGAAATACTGATTCATTTTGATGAAAAAAAATAATTTCTTTCCCCCCCTTTTTTTTATAAAAATTAAAGGCACATTTTTCTTAAAATTTCTCTCCTTGCTTTTTTTTAAATCAAACATAAGGTTTACTTTAATGTAGAGTAATAATGTTTAGGATTTTATGTTTAGCTCCCTTTCCCCTTTTTCTGATCATATATATATTGATAAATATCAAAGTAAATGAAAATAGAACTTAAAAAAAATACCGTATAAGTTTGTCTCTTGGTTAAACTCTGCTGCATGTATTCTAATTTGGCAGTGTCTTCCAAAGGGTCAGTAAGGATTACTCCAGGTTCAACTTTACTGTATTTTATTAAAACTGGACTATATCTACCAGAATCATACACTTCCACTACATGCTTTACAGTTTCAGACCTAAATATGTAAGAAGATGGATTTTAAGCTATATATATAACTTTGACACTAATTCTAGTTAAACCCTCAAAAAGTTTTACAATAATAATAATAAATACTTGATTTTAGAAAAATCAACTTTTATAAAGCAACAAAAGTTTTAAAAATGTATTTAATATAAATTTTAAAACTTTATAAAATAATACAAAAAAAATAATAAAAAGAAAACATCACAGAAAGAACATATAGTATTATCATGGAGCAAAATAAATTAATAATCTATTATTTGTGCTGCAATATAATTCAATCTGATTTGAAATACAACTTCTTTTTTTTTCAAATTAGTTCAAATTATTTAAATTAGATTTTTTAAATGAAACTATAAACTATCACTAATTTTTCAGATAATATCTAACAAACCTCCCATATTAAGCATTTTACATATATGTGATGCCTAAAAGCTTATAACCAATAAAACTTTTTAACATACTTAAATTTAATAGGCATAACAATTTTTTTAAAGGTTCAAATCTTTTAAAAACTAAAATCTACAACAAAGTTTTAAATTGGCTATCATTAATGAACAGGTGAGAAACATATCACATGTAAACATCATAAGTACACAAACAATAATACAAAAAATTCAAAAATTATGAATAATAATATAATTTTGAAAATGCATACAATTAGATCTACAAATCTACATAGAATACAATCTACAAACAGTTCACTGATTGAACAAGATGAATTTTAATATATATATAAATAACTAATCAAATAAGTTTAAAATGATTAGTCATGGAATTATTTATAAACTACATAAAGAAATATGATGTATTACTATATACTGCATGTAGTATATAATGAGTATGATGTATACAAAGCTTAATTTAAAAAGAAAGACATTAAAATGGTGTTCAAAAATTTAAATTATCTAATAATTAAAGTATGACCAAAATAGTTTTGAAAATTGCTATCTTAAAAAAAGTTTATACGTGTTTCTACTATACAATTCAAACTATTCAATTTTGACTTTAATATAGATATACAGAAGAGTATATAAATGTGTTATATTTTTGAGCTACAATGTTCCCAAGAATCATTTTTTGTTCTTTTTAGAAATAAAAGATGGAGATGGGGGGATCTTCTCTTTGCAAAAACAAGTACATTTTAAAATCTTTCAGCAAAAAATCAAGTATAAGAAAACAAAAATAAAATATAATCGAATTAACAAAAAGAAAAAAAAAATTAGTTTTAAAGTTACAATGATATAAAACTTAAATGTAAAACTGGGCAATTAAAGCTACATAGCATGTGATTTTACACTCTATACATAATTTGGCATATGTAAAAAAAATATGTACATGAGTATATATCACAAAATATTTTCTCATATGAATTTTACAAAGAAGTAAAATTCATAAAATCTGTGGATGATGTAGTTAGGAATTAATCAAGTATATTATTCTTAAGCAATCAATCTAACATAAAAAAAAACATAAAATGTCACAATTAGATTTTAAAAAAATATGTGTGGTTTTTGCAAAGATAAATACAACCTTACAAAAAAAGCCATTATGTTTTCCAATTAATTACTATACAGTGGTACCTACTCGATCCCAACACGAAGTTTTTCGAGATACGCTTTATCAGCAAGTGATTTTTTGTTTTTAGTTACGAAGCGAAATTGAGATAATGAGTCCGTTCGTTCGGTAGTAACACGCGTCAGCGCTCATCATGATCAGTTAGCAGCGTGCTTCGCTGTGATAAGTTGTGAAGTTGTGTTGCGCTTTGTGTTGCGTTACATTTACAGTTGTAGTTCATTTATTTTTATAACCATGGATCGAAGAAAGTTTGTAAAAAGTCAAGTGCTAAGAAAAAGATGATGAGTATTGAATTAAAACGCGGAAATTATAGAAAACATGAGCAAGGTGTTCGAAGTTGTTGACTTTGTCGAGGCAGTATGGCCGTAGGCACGCCCATGATATGTTCTGTGCTTAAACGGGAAAGGGGTCGATAAAGAGTGTAACGCCGTAAGGGCCTACGATATTCCAAGCTGCTTAACCTCCCTTCATGAAAATATGAAGAAACTGCTGATGGTGTGGGTGACAGAAAAGCAGCTCCAAGGAGATACCTTGACGCGACCATCATTTGCAGAAGGCAAGAGTTTATTCACGGAGATTTGCTGAAGCAAACCCCGCAGACTTCCATCGACGAGGCATCGGAAGAGTCATTTAAAGCCAGCCGGGGCTGGTTTGAGAATTTTAAAAAGAGGAGCGGTATTCACTCCGTTGTCAGACATGGTGAGGCAGCAAGTTCAGATATGAAGGCAGCTGAGGATTACATTAAAACATTTTCCGATCTAATAAAAGCCCAAGGATACATCTCTCAGCAAGTCTTCAACTGTGATGAGACAGGGCTGTTCTGGAAAAAGATGCCGAATAGAACATATATAACGGCAGAGGAGAAGATGATGCCAGGCCACAAACCTATGAAGGACAGATTGACTCTAGCACTGTGCGCCAATGCGAGTGGCGACTGCAAGATCAAGCCTCTGCTCGTGTACCATTCGGAAAACCCCAGAGCATTTAAATCACATAAGATTTTGAAAGAAAAATAATATTTAATGCAATAAATATTTGATATATTTATAAATACGTTTTTATTATTCAAAACCATGTAACAAAAATAACTGGGGTGACATTTTGGAGGTTGGAACGGATTAATGGTAGTTCAATTGTTTTGTATGGGGAAATTTGCTTCGAGATATGAGTAATTCAAGATACGAGCAAGGTTGCGGAACGAATTAAACTCGTATGTCGAGGTACCACTGTACTTTCATTTGGTTTTCATATATTTTTATAACTAAAATATGAGAATAAAAATAATATAGCTTTTTACATAGATAATTTTTTTTAAATAAATGATATTGTGAAAACATTTGAAAATTATACTTACTGTTTTTCATTATTTGTGGTTTCTTCAATATGTTTATTGTTTTCTGATGGTACATTCGACTCCTCATGTTCTTTTGATGTTGATGCAACAGGAGAATCGTCATTGGTAGTCTCCTTTACCTCAGGCTCAGCTGATGTAGATGGCATTTCAGTAGCCAATTTGTTACCAGAGACACATGGAAATAGAGGTGTTGCTTGTTGTACTCCTTGCTAAAAAAATAAATAAATAATAATTATCAATTTCATACAGTAATGTATATTCCACATAGCAATATTTTTATTTGATTAAAAATTTAATATTTTGTGTAGCACATATTTGGGGAAAATTTTCATTATGATGTAACTCTCTCAGCAATTTAGTTAATTAAAAAAATATCAATAAACACTTTAACATTAAAATTCTTAAATATTTTCATTATATTTGCATTAATAAAGCTAAAAATACTTTTAATTCAATCTTTTTAGAAGACATTATCACATAACCTAATTTATAGGAAATTAACAAGTGGAAATAATCACTCTGGAAAAAAAAAAAGTATTAATTCAGTTTAAGCATGTATATTTTTAAAATTCTAAAAAACAAAATTTAATTTACAAGTAATTTTTTAAAATTAATATTGTATTAGGACTGTACAATAGAATAAGTATAAACTTCAAGATTCAAAGCCATGTTCAAATGATAAGGACATTTAATATGGACTTTGAAATTTAGTTAGATAAAAAATTAATTTTGAACATACTTAAAATTTAAATTTATATCATGTTTGTCTCAAACTTGATAATTTATTCATTTATAATGTAAAATTAAAAAACAATAATAACATATTTGCATGTTATTTAATACAGGTTTTATAATTATAAATGCATTTAAGTTCTTATATTTTTTTAAAACATTATTTTCATTTTATGATAATTAATTATTTAATTTTGAATAAATTAAATTTGAATTAAGAAATTAAATTTTTGATATAACATAATTGCTTCATAAATGGGAAATATATATGCAAGTATGTATATATTATTTTCAAACTCCCATAATATAAATATAAAAATTTTAAGGATTTTTTTTAAAAAAAAGGAAAACAAAATTTCATCTCAATAATTATATGATAACAATATGACCCCCAATCATAATGATATAAATAATTCTCATAAAATAATATCAACTGTCAATTTAACTATAAAAATAAATTTTTTATATTATAGAAGTGGTATATAAAAAACTCTTTCAACGTTTTTTTGTTGTTGTTTTTATTTACCAGCTTAAATTTAAATTTTGTCTGTTTAATTGAAGAAAAATAAGTTACATCCACTAAAACACCGATATAAAAATATATAACTGATAAAAATAAAACAGGGTATCAGTCTTGAAAGATTCACATTTAATGTAAAAGTAAATCACTTAAGACATTTTTTTTTTGAGTATTTTGGAATAAAATATTTACCTCTTCTTTCAATTTAAATAATTTGTTTCGCAAATTTTCTTCATGCCTTTCTCGTAGTCTTGCCCTTGCCATGTATGCATTTAATCTTGAAAGTAATGTCTCCCAATAGCCTATGCAAATAATAACAATAATAATGTCATATGACAGTGAAAAATTAAAAACATTTACAATTTATATCAATTGTACGAAGAATAACTTACTAATATCCACTCCCTCTTCTGTTGTTTTCTTTTTTATCTGACGATACATTGCTTGCAGTTGTTTGGGTGTTTTCCCTTTGAATATTGACACAATCTCTGAGCTAACTGCTGTGTTGATACTTTCTCTGTGTCCTAAAATCAAAATTATCAATGAGAACTTTTATTATGTTAATAAAAAGTACTGTAACATTGAAACCAATACTTTTAATTTGTGAGAAGTTTCTTCCATGCACTGCAAAACTTAAAAAAGCAATATTAACATAAACCCAAACTTTTATTTAAAATCTGCTTTTGTTACCAATTTCATAAATCTTCAAACTCAAACTTTACAGAAAAGATTCAAGCATAGCCACTAATACACTGTTATACTACCTCTAGCTTTAAAATGTTAAGAGACCTTCAAAGAAATAAATATTAGCAGAGTTGTTTTATAGAAACAGAGAAAATATCCCATGGGGAAGCAAAATAGTTTCAAAACATTCTCAGAAGTTTTCAATTAGTAGAATAGTGAATAAAAGTTTTTTTATGTCTCAAGACAATTAGTAGCTACTCTTATACTACCATATTCATATATTTTCTTATATATGCCTCTAACAAGAAACTTAGTCATAAAATCACCTTTCAGTTAAGTTTTTAAT
Organism: Trichonephila inaurata madagascariensis; assembly: GCA_019973955.1. Taxonomy (NCBI): domain Eukaryota; kingdom Metazoa; phylum Arthropoda; class Arachnida; order Araneae; family Nephilidae; genus Trichonephila; species Trichonephila inaurata. The sequence goes on from BMAV01019385.1 coordinate 21,794, forward strand.
GATGCTTCAACTATCATTTTTTAATATTCTGATTGATCTCTTCAACTGACTTTTGGTACTTTGATCACAATCATAAAAGGAGACTTTTTTAACACACTTTAATAAGTTTCACTTGTATGTAATGGAATCTTTGAACTCAATTTTTACCCACTTTAAAAGGTCAGATTAATTCGAAATTTTGTACACTTGTTAAGGACCGATGACAATACAATAATTTCATAATTTTGTTTCATTGTCCTGATTAGTGTTATCAAAAATAAGGATTTTAAGGATTTCTAGATTTGGCGACTAATTCATTATATTGTTTCCAGATTTGGCAACTAATTCATTATATCGTTTCCAGATTTGGTGACTAATTGCATATACCATTTTAAGAATTGGTGACTAATTCCATATTCCATTTCTAGGTTTGGTGAATTAACTTTAGATCCCATTTTCAAATTTGGCGACTAAAAAAATGTTACAACCCTATAATAGCGAAAATGTTTGCGTAAGCCATTTCTTACCATAATATAAACAAATTGCCCATTATTTCTGAAAATGGAAATAAAAAAAAAAGACTCGTGCATGAAAGAAAAAATATTTATGTTTTAACCCAGCATTTCTTAAACTGTGGGGCATATCGAAGAGTCCAAAATAAAAGATGTAAAATAATTATTAATTTACCAAAAGGAAGCAAAACAAAAAACATTTTGACATGATACAAAATAAAATACATATTCATACTGATATAAGATACTTATAAATGTATCAGTGAGTATTTAGTAATTGATTTATCAATACTAAATTAAAAGCAAGTTTAGTAATTACTAGTGACTTCCATGGGCTTGTTATATACAAAATATAATATATAAATTGATAATATGAACAGTTTATAATATTAAAAAGTTGCATTGTAGCTTTAGCGTTGAAGTACATTATTACTGCATTCAATACATTGTTATTGTATGAGGGGGGCACGATGAAAATTATGACTAAAAATTAGATCGCAAATATGGAAAGTTTGAGAAGCACTGTTCTATCCGCTAAGCTCAGCCATAGTCCATTTTTCTAAATTCTCTTGTCTGATCTGTGGAACCAAACATCATTCATTGCTTCATTTTACCAAAACAGCTGGGAATTTATTCAGAGGTCAACGGATTAAAAATAATTTCTCACAAACTCTTCGATTCAAAAAGTGTACTTTTGCGTCTAATACTGATGCAAGTTCAGAGAGAATATTGAGCTCTTTTTAGTGAAAAATATCATTGACTTAACACTTTCTTTTGCATAAAATATTTGAAACTTAGCTCTTCCAGATTTCCTTCAGTTGGCTGATACTACATTTTGCAAACCAGGCCATATCGACGCACTGGTAGTATGCCAATGGGTATTCTAGATTCTAAAAACGGATGCATTTCAGATTAATTCATCAATCAATAAATGATTGCTTAAAAAACTAAAAATGCATGCTTTTATTGTAGATTGAACTAAAAAATGAAAAATATAAATTATAATTTTAAAAAACTAAAAAACACGCTTTTATAGTGAATCGAACTAAAAAGTGAAAAAATAATTCTTAATATAAGAATAAAATGATTAATGAGAAAATTAATGTCATTGTGGTAAAAGCATGGTGTGCTTTGTACTACATTTTTACACTAACTCAGCATTTCGGAACAGAACTAATAAAAAATTATAACAATTGAAATAGAGCATCCCAAGCTTTTACCCCAATGACATTAATTTTCTGGTTATCATTTTATTCTTATATTAAGGATTATTTTTTGCTTTGTAGTTCAATTAACTATAAAAGCATGTTTTTTAGTTTTTTTAAATTATAATTTATAAATTTAAATGGTATCTGAAAAGATGTAGATATTAAATTGATAAAAAAATTTTAATCAGAATTTTAAGAGCTAACAAATGATATTTTAAAGAAATTTCAAGCATTGTGTTTCAACAAACAGAAACAAAAACCCCACCATGCAAACTTTAAAAAACAACCCAATTGGAATGAAATTAAGCAACTAAGCATATATTGATACGCAGCAATAAAATAACTTTGAAAAATATGTAAATTTTTTAAAGTGCAGAATGATTATTAAATTAATATAAAATTTATTTTTAAGAATAAAATATAAGATACCCATTTAACCATACTTTAATTTCTATTATGATTTATGATACAAAATATAACTATCATGAATAGGAAAATATTTATTTCCTTATAAGAATTGAGTTGATTTTAAAATAAAATAAAATTTAATTTTAAAAGACTTACCATCAGAATTATCACAAAACTTGTGAATTTCATCATCAACAATGATTTCCAGATCTTTCCAATAGTCATAATTTTTACCATTTTCAATGCTTTTATACACTTTAATATCTTCCTGAAGATCTTCAAGATCTTCTCTTTTAAGACCCTGAAAGATAAATTATAGTTGACATTCAGTATATAAAATAACAGGGCACAAAATATAGAAATAAAAAAAATAAACACTATCTAAAAAAACAAGATTATACATATATATTTATTTCTAATTGGCAGTGGATTGGTGTTTTATCTCATTGCAGATCTAGTACATTCTCTGAAAGCTGATATCTCTTTTTAGTGCGGCACCATATAGACAGTTACCAATCACCGCAGGTAATTTTGACACCCAGTTTCCTCTCTAAAGAGAGGCACCTGATCTATACACATATATATCATTTAGCTTTTTTTAAAGTAAATATCTCTTGTGAATTACCTATAGTAATCATGAAACTACAACGATTAATTTTGAGACATTCATTTAAAAAACTTTTTCACATACATTTTTAAACAATTTTATATATATATATATCAATGCTTTCTAAAATTGCACTGAATGCCAAATTTATCTGAATGTATAATAAACTTGGTTTTATAAAAAGAAATTTAAAATAAGCAGTAAATTTTAAACATGAATTCTCCTTTTAACAAATTGAACATTAAATTCACTATAAATACAATGCAAGGAATAGAAATAATGTACGCAGAGTCAACTATTTATTTTTCACAACACAACTCACTAAAAAATCCTAAGTTTTGTTAACAAATTTTAGAAAAATTATAAGGTTATAAGATATTTTATGTACAGGTAAGATTGCAATTCTCATTTTGGTTATATATTTTTACTGGTATTTCTCTGAGAAGAATTATGTTTTTTTCAGCAGTAAATATGCAATACACAATTTATTATTGAAAGTGTTTCTAAATCTGATTCAATATTTAATGATTTAAATAAATCAGAGCCACACAAATGACAGAAAATAATAGAAAAGTAATAAGGACTGCAAAGCACTTTCATCATGCTTTAAAGCTTATTGTTTAAATAAACTTCTAATGTAGATTAATATGTAAAATAGTATATAATTTACCATTAAAGTGTATACAGTTATTTCATAGAATAACTAGGTATTTCATGAAATAACTGGATGTCAGTTAAAGTAATATAATAGATGAACAATTTCATACTTTACCTAGTTATTCTATGAAATAATGAAGGGCAGACATTTAAAGAGAAAAATAAACAATTTCAAAGATATTTTATAAATTAGTTGATCATGAATAGCTAAAATCTCTTGAAAAGTACATTTTATCCCTTTTTCGGATGAATAATTGATAAATAATAAGGGAAAGCAGATGATATAATTTATTATTGCTCATATTGCTAACATTAGTTAAACAGAAAGGAGAAAAAGAATATGTTGCAAAAATAGATTATATTTAAATATCAACAAAAATACATGCTGGGAAGAAAAACTGTTGCTTTATAAAAATATTGTGTAAACTTTTTTAAAACAAAAATGTAAGAGAATATTAATTTAAATTTCATGTGAGATACCTTTATTTTACTTTTCATTTTTTTATAGCAAGGATTGCTGTGATGACACTTTGGATTGTCCTGCTTATTATTTTTGAAACAAGCACACTTTTTACTATTACAAATTTTTTTTACATGAGGACTTTTTAAATCCTTGTCCAGTACCGCAACTTTGAGCTGTTGCAACAGATCAAAGCGTTGTCTCAATATTTGGAACTTCATCAATGGAAATTAATTCTTGCTGACATATACTGAAATGATATCTAAGTACAACTGTTTTATTTGGCCATCTCTATATTTCCTAATCAGAAAAATACTTCTCAAAGCTGCTAGAACCTCGTTCAAAGAACTTTCAAGTGATGTATTGCATACTTTAACAATCATGTAATTGTTATTCTATAGAATTACTAGTTAAATCATAGAATTCAATAATTGTATATACTTTAACTCTGACTTGTCTAGTTATTTCCAGAAATACCTAATTATTCTATGAAATAACGGATTTCACACTTTAACATTAACATATATAAATCAACCAATATTTCAATAACTGAATAAAAATGCCTTTAAAAAATACTTTACATTTAAGTAAATATAAGGTTCATGCATTTCCACATTGAAATCTTCTTCTTCCGAACTAATATATCTTGCCAACAAATCAATAGGTTTAGCTGTAAAAAATAATAAAAGAACATGATTAAAGAAACATTTAAAAATAAGCACATTATAAAAGATTTTAAAATAAACAAAAGAAAATTTGGGATTTCAAGAAACTAAATGCACAAATAAGTGGTAAAAACTTAAGATTATTTTCAAAATTTTGGGATTATTTTGGAAGTAACAGCACAAAGTTCAATTTACTATGAAAGTTCCAATGGAAAAAAATTAAATCTTGAAAATTATATGCAGCAGTGTTTCCCAAAAAAAATACTAGTAAATTTCAAAAATAATATGTAATAATAAGAAAAACAGGTCATATAGGTTTTTGAAACTGAGTCTTTTAGTAAAATTCTGAACACAAATATTGCAAAATTTTGTATTCAATAATGAAATAAGCATGAATGAGGAAGTTTCATGCATGTAATATTTTATCATGAGAAAATTAACATTTTTTTTTATGATCAATTACAAATGTTTTAATAATTTTGTAATTAATGATTAGCACATAAAATAAAGTTTACAGAGTGTTTTAGTTAAGATAGCAAAGGAGAGGTGAAATTGGCAAGTACAAACAGTAATTATTTAGGGAATTAATATATTACAACATATAAGGAAATTATAAAAAGATTTATAGAAAGTATCAACAAAAATATTATAAAGCAATACAAAAAAAATCAGACAAATACATTTGGCTTAAAAATGAATAAAGTCACTTAGCACTTGTATTAGTGTTATCTATTCTTTTTTTCATCTTGCCATTATTTGAAACATAATTAAATAATAAAGTTTTAGCCTTCATTGAACTTAAAATTTAGCAGTGGTTTAAATATTTGAATGAAAACATTATAAAAGCCAAATGTATAATTAAACTATAAGAAACAAAAGTCCACCCCCTTTAAATGTAACTATTATAAGCAAATATCAAATTTATTATCGATTTGTATATCTAAGACAACTGGATTTTATAAAAGAAAAAAAGCATTAAAAAAAAATCAAAGTGCAAAGACAGATCAGGGTCTTACACAAGACCTTGGTGTAAGAAAAGTTTAGCAAAGCCAAGTGAAAAAAAAACTTTCTTTGATTTCTTAGATAACAATATATGTCACCTTTTTATCAAAAATTTTCATACTTTTTTATTTATTTATGTTTACATTTTTTTCTTTTTTAAAAAAAAAGCCCTTTATATATTAAAATGTAAATTCCCCTTAAAAATTTAATTTTTTAGTTTAAAAAACATTGTAATTTTAACGTAATGGGCCAATCGGAAACCTTTTGCCCCACCTTTCATCCAATCAGAACTACTTTTACGCAAGTCCGCTTCACTGCTGGTATAAAAGAAAAAAATCTTGTGTTCGCTTTTTGTCTGCTTGCCGTCATCATGTAAGAAGGTAAATAACTGCAGCTCTTTTTGTTTGTGTTGTGTCTGTGAAGATATCGCTTCTGTTATATGTGTCTGCTTATGTGTTTCTAACAAGTAGTTGTAAAATATAAAGTGACTGACCAGTTATGCTATGTGTGCTTAAAAAAAAAAGAGGAAACTCAATTCTCAAGCTGCCATCAATAAATTAGATATGACAACAAACAACACCGGCCAACGCTACCACAAAACTTCACATATGTGTATATATATGCATGTAATGATTCTCTGTTTCAATTTTTTTGAGAGGGATTCTTTTTAAAATTTGTTATGGTCCTGAACCCTTCAAGACATTATGTGATACTTAATTCTTTTTATTTACCTAACAAAAAATATAATTTTAACCACAATTTTTACTCTTGAAAAAATACCACGTGATCTAACTTTAGGGTGAGATGATACAATATTGCATCAGCCACCCGATCTGATCAAGCAGTTTGCTAAAATCCAGAAATCATGAGTAAAGACCATTCTCAAACTTCTAAATATAGGAGTATATAAGCTGATATCCTTTCAAATGAAGAGCAAGAACACTTTTGCCTATTGTAAGCTTTCCACAAATGTTTGGTTGTTGCTCGTATATAATGCTTGTTCATGTAATTTATCAACAAAGATTGTAAGTAAAGTGATAATTGTGAGTAACTTGTCTGAAAAAGAAAACCGCTTTAAGTAAATTTCAATGAACTGAGTGCATTTTGAAGCAGAATGTTATATGCATATATAATATTATTGAGTACATATATGCATGCTGTGTGTGTACATATATATATATTATATATACAGCCAGCAGTTTAATCTGAAAATGCCCACTCTTAATAAGTAATGAGAATTTTTAAAAAAGCAATAATGACAAAAATGAGTTTTCTAAATAAACATAATTTGCTTCAAATAATTTTAATTACAGAAATTCATACCTCTTCCTTCTTCAATTCTAATTTTCGAGCGCAACTTTGCCTGCTTCAAATGGAACTGTAAAGAATCAATAGAAAGAGGATCAATTTACAGTTCTTTCACTATAACACAAAAGTATTTATAATGCATTATTATAAAAGTTTTTAAACATTTTATGTTTTTCATTAATGCATCATTAATTTTAAATGTGCTTACCGAATCTTCTTGTTTTTCCCATTCACTAAACTGGGCAGCTTCTTTTTGACGTTGAATTCTTGTCTAAAAAAAGAAAAGAAAATTCATAAAATAAAAATGCAGATTTAACAAAAATATTCTTGAAAAAAAATTTATTTCCTTGTAAACATTTCTAAAAAGCAATTTTTGACTAATTTGGAAATTCACTTCAAATTATTCAAGGATAAAAAATTTTCAAAATCATGAATATTGGAAAAAGAAATCATCTACATTACACACACAATCTATTTCTATTAATATAACAATATTCAAATAAAATTTAATTTTTTTTTATTCTAAAGTAATTTCAACAATTATTAAAATAATTAATGTCATCATTATTTATATATATATATATATATCAAAACTATATATACTTAAGATATTGAATTCAATAATAATTTGAATGAGAATATATACAAAATATGGCAAACTAATAATTTATAAATTTCAAAGAAAAATTTAAACTGAGAAATTCACATATTGAGGAATAACTATCAATAATCTTGTTCTAAGATAGCAATTTCTTTAAATATTAGTTTGTTTTAAATTGATGGAAATAATCATATCAAAAATATCCTAGGCACTGATTCTATTACATGAAATTGCAATTCCAGAAACTATAAAATTATTTAGATTTAAATTAGATAAAATTATACCATTTTCAAAATAATGAATGTAAGTGCCCGTTCTTGAAAAGGAAATATTGTGAGAATTATAAAACTTGTTCAGGCAATACTTTTTTAAATATAGTTACATAATGCAAGTTACACATATAATATGGTTTCTTACCAATTCTTCTTCCCTCATCTCCCGCTCTTTTTCTCGCTGCATTCTTCTTAATTTTACTTTCTCAAGTTCATTCTGTGTAAAAAAAAATATATTATTCTAATAAAGAATCAAGTCATAAAATTTATCAATAAAAAGTTATTTCTTAATATAAAATATAAAAAACTGCTTTTCTTTTCAAAATAAAAGTATCTGTTACATACTTTATTTTGTTCTAATTTTTGTTTATTTCTCCTCTCCATTTCATTTTTCGATAACTTATGCAATCCTTCCTTTTCCAACTTCTTTTTCCACACAAAACCATTCAAAAGATTTGTATCACCAAAAGGATTGTCTGTATTTGTATAACCCTAGAAAAGACATTTTGTTTAACAGATTAAAATTCACAAAAATAAATTAATGAATATATAAAAAAAAAAACAAAATTTTTACTTTATTCCAAAATTTAGACACTGTAACAAAAAGAAAAACATTACAAGAACTATTTTTAATAATATTTTACAATTTTAAAACATTACAAAAGAAAAACTTTAAATCATATTTCCAAGAATTCTGAAATAGTGGTAATATATAGCTTTCTAATTGTTCAATTGTAAACCTTTTCCCTGATCTAAAGGAAATGGAAAATACTTTCTTCTTATGTCAAGTCTTTTAGAATTCAAACTCGAGAGCACCAAGTCTCCCATTTTTTCTTTAATTCGGTGGGTAATTCCTCATCCCATCCGAGACTGTATTCTCAAATTTCTTGCATTAAGCATTTTATTATTAACACAAACGGGGAAATAAAACCTATCGGATCAAAGATTTTTGCTGCTGTTTGCAGAACACAGCATTTTGAATTCTTTAAATTTTTAATTAAATCAAGCAATGGTTGTGCATCTAATTTAAATGTGTCATTAACTAAATTCCAATAATTTCTAAAACCTTTGACGTACACTCACCCGATTCACCTACATCACCTATATCGTTTTCATTACATAATTTTCTTAATTCTTCCGAATTAGTTTTAAATTTTTGTAAATTCATATTTGCATCTTTAAGAATTTCTATCATATTTTTAGAGAGATCGAAAGCCTTACTAGTGGATTTGGATGAACCTGCAAACAGGTCGTCAACATATATGGAAGTATTCAGCATTTCAAAAGTTTCTCTATGTTCTTCCTTATATTTTCGAATATGGTATTTAAATATTGCAGCAAGTACAAAAGGACTAAAGGTCACCTCAAATGGTACACGATTCATTCTCATTATTTTGTAAGATTTGGCATCTCCATGATTCAGAAGAAAAAAAATCTTAAATAGTTGAAATTTTCCTCAGTTATTCCAATCGTTAAAAATGCTCCTGGAATATCACTACAAAATGTATGTTCATAATCAGGAAATCTCAAAATTACATCTATTATTCGGGGATTCAAAGCTGGACCCACATAAAGACACCCATTCAAAGATTTACAGTCTCTACCTTTTGAAGATGCATCATCGTTTCTCTATCAGTTCGCACAACCGCAGAATGAGGCATATAATAAGAATTGGTTTCGAATTGTGATGAACATTCCTCAACAATATTTTCTTTAATTAGATCCTTAAACTTATGTATTCATTATGAAGTCAATTATTCTTTCATTTTTAGATTTAAATTATCAAATCTGCTCTTCGCTATTGCCCTATTGTTCAAATTGCTTGGTTTATCGTCCCAAAATAATTTTGTCTCATACATTCATCATTAAATTTTAAATTATTCTCAAAACTCGAAATAAAGTTGGTATCGTTATCTAAAATACTCTTTTCTGTATCACTAATTCCCAATCGATTCAAAGTTCCAAAATTGGGTCAAATTTTCATTTAATTGAGAACAACATTCTATTTTAAATACTGAAAGGTTTTGTTTATAATTTACATCCATGGGAGATATTCTACTCTGGATTATTGTCCCGAAAATGGTATCTATCGCAAATAAAGCTTTAGTTAATTTTTCCTTTTTACCTGAATGACCAAGGGGTTCATTCTAAATCTGCTAACAATTTCAAATACAAAGGAAATTATTAAATATACATTTCAAGTAACTAAATTCACATACAAATTCAAACAGATACATAAATTCAAAGTAAATACTACATTCAAAGCAAATACATAACTCGAAGAAAATGTTAAATTCAAAGCAAATACTAAATTCAAAGTATAAATACTAAATTCAAAGTAAATACTAAATTCAAAATAACTATATATATATATAGTCAAAGCAAATACATAACAAAGAAATCATTCATTAATTTTGAGGTTATATAATAATTATACAGGTCATTTAATAATTGAATTTTGAGTTTTTATTTTACAAGAATGTATTTTACCATCCTTGCCAGGAAATACATCAACAACTTTACCTAGTTTCCAAAAATGTCTAGGAAATTTTTCATCATTAATTAGTACAACCTCATCAATTTTAAACTCTTTAATTTCGCCTGTAGGTTTAACACAATGAGCAGATTTTAACATGAAAATATATTCTTTTGACCATTTTGTCCAAAATATATTTAGCAATCTTTCATGATAATTAAACCTTTTAATTAGAATTTTCCTGTTGGACAAGTTAGAATCAAAATTAAGCCTGGCAGGTGATAAACTATTCACTCTACATCCTAAAATCATATGAGATGGAATAAGAGGTTCAGGTTCATTAAAATCAGAAAAAATATATGTAAGAGGGCGAGAGTTGAGTACCCCTTCAATTTCAATTAAAAGAGTCTCCAACTCATCATGAAATAAAGTAGTTTTTTCCACAGTCTTTCGAAAAGCTAGCTTTACTGTTTGAATGAGTCTTTCGTAAAAGCCACTCCACCAGGCAGCTCTCTCAATGATAAACTGCCAGCGGATTTTATGGAAAGCGTAGAACACTTTCACTACAGGATCACTGATAACTTTCCACAAGTTTTTCAGATCAAGTTCGAATCTTTTAAAAGTTTTTGTGTTGTCAGTCAAGATTTTTGAACACAGTCCACAACGACTAATAAAATGTCAAAGTGCCAAGAGAGATGTTTCAGCTGTAAGATTGTTCACTAACTCTAAGTGAAGAGCTCGCGTAACAGAACATGTAAATAAAACAATGTAGTGTTTATTCTCGTCTTTTGTGTAGAGAGGGACTCCAAAATCTATTGGAAAATGGAGCTGATTGCTCAACACGAACAGCTGAAATTGAGCTGAATCTTTTACACAGCACACAATTTTTTTAAATGTTTTTCACAGTTTGTCTCCCTTTAATGAGCCAGAATCACTCTCTAATTTCTAGTGGAGTTTTGCTAATTCTACCATGAAAAACTTTTTTGTGAGAGTCTAGCACTATTAAATTTACAAAGTAATGCTTGGCCAGTAAAACAATAGGGTGTTTTTGTAAATAAGAGAATTTAGAATTTTGAAGTCTTCCACTGACATGTATTAATTCATCTGCATCGAGGAAAGGATTAAACTCTAAAATTGCTCTGAAGTTTTGAATAGCAGTTTGTTTGTACATAAACAATTAACTTCTCCGGTGAAAGCATCTCTCTGGACTAATGTAATCCAAAAATTTTTGACACCATCGATTTCTTCCACTGTTAATTCGTTGCATCGTTTATTTAATCTATTGTGAATGTTATGCAGAAAAAGTTAAACCTCTAATTGCTATTTCAGCTTTATGAGTTAAGTAAGACTTTAAATAATTAAATTTTTCAATGTCACTTAAATTTGAGTTATTGTGAATTGCTGCTTCAAATTGGGAAAAGAAATCGCTAAATTTTAAAATATTTCTGTCAAATTGTGGGATTTGCAATTGAGAGAGTTTTAAACTTGTAAATTGTTGTTCACTTCTAGAACTTGCATTAGGTGTGTTTCTCAACTCAGTTTCCCTTTTGTTTAATATTTTATTGGCGCACACTTTGCAAGTTATTGTTATATCACAGTACTCCTGTTGTTTTTCTATTTCCTTTTCTAGGTCATCCGTATTGGTAAGGATCATGATATCTTGGTCACAATTCTCAAGTTGTTTTTCTTTATCAATTAATTTTGCTAAAAGTTCTTCTATTAAATCGCTTGATGCATTTTTCTTCTCTATTTCAGTTTTTATTGCATTTGTTAATTCTGTTGCCACCCTTCTGACAGGTGTTCGAATTCCTTTAAGAGTTTCTATATCCATTTCATTTAAAATTAAATTTTCAAATTCAAAATACTGTATACAGTTTGCAAGATTTCAAATACACATTATACAGTTCGCAATTTATCTAAAGGCTGGTCCCGAGTTTCAGGCAACAAAAATAATGTTCAAATTTGTAAATAATTCAATATCAGATTTCCAATGTTCTTTTTCAATTACTAATAATGGATAAATAAAAGCTCTTACCTGTCAGATTCATGAGAAGAGGCAACAGAAACGAAACAAGTCGGTTGAAAGGACACACACCTTTATTAACATTACAGACAAGACAGAGACTAAAAAACCTACATTCATAAACAAGTGATTGTAGCACAGCTGCACTTAATGTTTCAACACTCTACGAACTTAAGGTTTCAACACTAATAGTGAAACCTGAAAAATTAAATTTACAATTATTTTGAAATTGATATGCCATCTTTATGATAATTTTATAAAAAAATTGCTTGAAAATTATAAATTATAAAATTGGAGAAATAAATAAATTTTTCATAAAATAGATTGTTGCTACTCAGATAGTTTTCAATTGTTTATTTCATTGCTTTTCCCAGCTTAACTAGAGTTATCTGTGACAGCCCTCATTACTTCAGACCCTGGTCAAACAACAAGAAAGACATCTGAGCAGTCAATCCACAAAATGCGATCACTTCGAGCATTAAAAGATTTAATATGCATCACCCTCTCTACATGATGGGTTTAGATGAAAGAAAAAAAATGTTATTTTCAGCAAAAAACAATTGATGAATTTGTTATGCATTTATATAGTTTTGTTTTAAAATTCAATTTCCTTGATTTCCAAACATTTTAGAAGAAAAGAAATATTTGGTTCATTTTGCCATTGAGTAATTCTAAACTAGGTATTGGCCAAGTGATTGAATCTCTCAGCCAATGTCAGAGCTTTAGAATATACTTCTGTAATTCTACTAGTTGCATACATGTATGGTTATACAGGGTGACACAAAAAAACGGGTACTCTTTAACAATCTGAGCCAAGAGTGATGGAAGAAAACCATTTTATTCATAGTAATTGAAACTTCAAAATTTGCCATTTAAGAAACATTAACGGAATTAATTGTCTTTGAAAATTATGTCATTTAGATGCTGTTTCCTGTACAAATGCTTTCTTGAAATCTGCGGTTGAAATTCCTCACTGACCACTGCAACATATCTATGGAGTACGAGCACTTCTTGATTATCTTGTTGGTTTCTTCTTTTGGGCAGTTCAGTCTCTTCAAAAGTTATTAATCCAACTTTTTGCTGCGTATTTTTATGGGATGGCATCGTGACATCCTAAGCTGTAAAAATGTCAGAACTCCCCAGTGCAGTTTCCAAACTATCACTGTTTTCATAAAACATTTTAATGGCTAATGAATGCCATAAAAATGTTCCACTGAGATGGCTAATGAATGCCGTTTCACTGACCCATGGTTACTAAAGTGGCAAAATGTTTACTTGCTGAAGGCCACGGTCCCACAGTGCTGCCATCTGCTCATGGTTGCCACCATGCATCTTAAAAATTCTCATTATTCTGTGTCACACTGTACTAGCTCCACTTAAATATTTAATATGTACCAAAGGATACTACTTTTTTTTCACTGCATATAGGTTTAAAGTTGATTTTGTTACGTACATAAATTTTAATTATTAAAAAAAGAATTTATAATCCATTTAATCTCTTGTTTCATTATATCATAAACTGACCCAACAAGATGAAAAAGAAATATTTTTCTGATAAGCAAAATATGCTTCTTTTAATTCTTTTCAAACCAATTAAATTGTATAACTGTCTTAAAAAATCTTAAATGGTAAAAACTACATCAAAAGTTAAAGAGAATTATGAATTATTACTTTTTGTCTCAGTTGTTAAGGCATTGATCCCAATTTAAATCTTAATATATTTGATTGTACACAAAATACACTGTTACACTTGTTTTGTACACTTGTTTTGTTACACTTAATTGTACACAAAATACACTTGTTTTTTTACTTTCTCAAGTTAATTTCTGTTACATAAACAGAAATTAACTTGAGAAAGTAAAAAAATTTCTCCTATTGGTTTTTAGATTTTTAATTACAAAGATTATTACAAAATCCTACAATAGAACCTAAACATTTTCGATAATCAAATTACATAGTAAAAAAACAGGTTTATCTAAAAACAATCCTTTTTCAGTCACACACAAAAAAAAATTTAAAAAATACTTTCTAATATTTACAATAAAAAAGGGTACTTTTTCTGTTTCATCAGTGCAAATCTCACCAAGATGGTATTATTGGTGACAATGCACAATAAACACATAAAAAATAGTTTTTATTGGTTTTTCATTTATTTTTGATATATTATGAAAAAGACGATACTGATAAGAAAAGACCTGACTTGTTTTGCATATGTGGTGGGAAAAGATTAAGCAGGAATATTTGGTTTGGCATAGGTTGTATAATTTTTGACAACTTTATCACTTGCAATGTGAAAGGGAAAAAATGCCTTCAAAAGTTTAATTATTCACTATAGATTTTTCCTATATGAAAAGAATTAAAGAAAAATATTAACTTTGAAATACAACTTTACAAAAGTAAGATATCATTCTATTTGATAAGAAACCTAGGTACTTACGTATTATCACAACCTATTGGCGACATTATATGAAACAAAGTACATGACTGCCAATTCAGCACATGCAACACACTCGGAATCAAAGTTGCCAACTTAGCGAGTTATCTTAAATGTTGGTGATTGTTGTGATAATACATAAGCATTGAAATACATTAATACAATACCAAAAGACACTATTTTTCATACTGACCATATACTCATCATCCCAGCCCATTTCTTCTTTTAACTTTCGTTCCTTTTGTTCCTAAAAATAAATTATATTTAAAACACTGTATTATAATTTTAGTATTACAGATATATAAATGCACACACACACATACAAATAAAATACTTAATATGAATTGTGTATAAACTACAGTAAAATTTAAAGAAGTACATAAAAGAGTGCACAACAATTGCCCAGCCTTATAACATTTTGGTAAAATAATGTACTATTTCCCTAGAACAGGAAAAATAACAAATATATGATTTATTTTTTCAAATAAAATTTTTTAATTTTATTCTATGAATTAACTTAAATAAACATTTAAATGCATATAATCAAGAAAAATAAATACAAGTATTTATTACAAAGTACATTTTGACAGACATTCAAGAAAAGGTATCTATATAAATAATTATACAACAATTATATGTTGACAAAGTGGGGAACTAATGAGTGAAATTATAACAATGGGTTAAAATATTTTTTAAATTCCATTTAAAATTATTTAAACTATGGCACCTTAATGAGAAACTTGTTTGATATCATTTACATACATAGATGTGGAATTAAAAAATACATACATAAAGAAAAATACACAAAAATAACATAAATACAAGAAACAAAAGATGATTGACTGGAACATTTCACTTACTTTTTTTATAAAACGCCTCAAACGCTTCTCTTCGGGTGTTTCGAGAGATTTTAAAAGACTCTTTTCAGGCCTAAAATTAAACAAATCACAATTATTACAAAGAAATTATTGTTTTACTTAATATATTATAAATAAAAATTATTATCCATGCAGCATACTCTTTATCATGATGGCTGTGCTTTTTACTTTTATGAGACATTTTGGCAACTTCACTGTCTCTGAAAAATTTTAAATAACCTCCTTTTAATAACCTCCTCCTGGTAAAAACAACAACAGACAAGTCTTAATTTGTGTAGATTTTTTTTTAAAAAAACAGCATATAAAATTGTATTGATACGCGTTTATGCACAATGTAAATAACTCTTCGTTTCATTTCACTTCAAAATAGCTTCAGAAAGCAAAATATTCAAACTTGTTGATTTCACCTCAAATAAAAAATTTATAAACATACATACATATATGAAACAGACTTTTCTCGTCCCCTTGTTATTTCCTACTTTGTTTGTTTTGTCTGTTTTTGTTAATACCCCTTTGTCGTGTAGTGGGCTATTGTAATCCTGGCCATTGGAAATAAAAAAAAAACATATATGAAACAAACAGATATATTCTTAAAATTAAGATTATAAAATCTATCATGCAAAGAAACTTTTAATGGAAATGCGAATCATTCGAATCTGCATGAATTTCGTTCTTAAGGTAGATTATCTTGAATTTAAAAGTAGATCTTGAAATCTCCAATGGTCGGCTCGGTGGCTTAGACATAGCGTGCTAGCTTAGTAAGCTCAGTTGCGGACTCGATTCCGACTGGAGTCGCTAGATTTTCTATATTTGAAAATCGTTGGCATGCATGTCTTGTGATTATATGCATTGCCGTTTTATTCATTGGGCGCTTGGGGCTAGCGCCAATGCACCCGAACGAGCCCAGAAGAACCCTGATAAGCTGGACTTAACTAGATTTTCTAGTTAAAAATTTCGATCCTCTAGTGCCAAGGGAGCCTGTAGATCTTCTGCGCCCAGGGCCCCAAATGAGCTTAAATTGCACTGATTATGTGACTTGTGAAAGAATCCTCGAATATCAATTTGGCTCTTGGGCTCTCAGCAAAATTAAATCACGTCAATAATTAGCATCCAACGAGAGAGCTTGAATTAAAATTAATTCAAACATTGAAATTTGGTAACAAAAGTCGCCACTCATTGGTAAGACAACCTTTCGGTGTGAAATGTTAAGAACTGAACCAGCCTGAGGCCAGAGCAGTCCAGTGAAATGGACCTTTTCAGGGGGAAGGAGTTGTGACGTCTTCGATTGCGGTGAACCTCGCCTTTCTATTCATGCGAACATTATGGCTCCAAACAGACGTTAGGTGACAAGAGCACGTGGCCATGGGGTCATTGTGTATTGTCTGACCTCGGACAAACGCAGACATCGAGTCTGGAAGTTACAATATCTAAAGAGAGCCGGTGACAATAGGTTGACATATAGGCGAAGCCGAGTGCATAGAGAATAGGGTTATAAAACCCAGGTGGGTGATGAATAAGGGTGTTCAGAACTTAGATGAGGATTATGGCGCCCTTAAATTCCAGACAGACCAGATATGTGTTTGTGTTTGCCGCACAAATAGGAGACAAATGTGGCCCGGGGACGAGGGCAGACCTTTTGGCCTGCCAATGAGAAAGACGAGGGGCGTGTTGTGGACCCACCCTGGTGTTTAAAAGGGGTTGATTTTGAGACGGATAGGGAGCCCTGGATGGAAACCGAGAGATAGAGCCCTGTAGTGAGACAGATAGATAGAACCCTGGATGGAGACAGAGCCCTGGAGACAGACAGAGATAGAGCCCTGGATGGAAAACTTGATGTATAGAGCCCTGGATGGAGAAAATTGGAGAGGAGCCCTGAAAAGAAAAGGGATTAGCGAGTGCCTTTCGGAAAAATGATTGAACTCCCGTGAAATAGACTGTCCACCCGGCTTGGCATATTTATTGGACTTTTTATTAACCTATGAAGCAAATAAATACTAATTTTAAAATGAGGCTGTGACAAATTTTCTTGTTTGCTAACTACTCACGACGTTACAATGTAAAATGCAAAAAATTCAACAAATACTACTTTGATTGACACAAAATTTGGCAGTTAAGTAGCATACATATTTATACATAAAACAAAATCAATAATTATATACAGAAATGAAATCAACATTAAATTTTTGTAAGTTATCAGATAATGTCATACTGGAGACTTAAACAAAATTATGTATAAAGTGAAAATAAACAGCATAAAATGAAAAAAAGGACATTAATAGGGTATGTGGTCCCCCCTCATCTGTATGAAAAGTTTACACCTTCTGACCATGCTTTCAATTAGGTGGTCAACCACCGCAGAATTAAGCAATCGCCATTCTTCTTGTAGAAGAGTTTCCAGCTCAATAAGAGTGGCTACGGTGGGAAACGTGAAGATACAGCATGGCCGAGAGCCTTCCAAATATTTTCAATGGATTAAGGTCGGGCGAATATGCTGGCCACGCCATACGCACAATCCTTTCGCTCTCCAGGTAGTCACTGACGATGTCAGCTCTATGGGGACGTGCGTTATCGTCCATTAAAACAAAAGTAGGGCCAACTGCTGCAGTGTGCAATCTCACAATGGGTTCTAGGACTTCATCTCGATACCGGACAGCCGTCACAGAATCCCGTTTAAAGATGTGCAGGTCGGTGTGGTATCCTAATGAAATCCCTGCCCACACCATAATGCTTCCGCCTCGGAATGCATGATGTTCGGTGATGTTTTGAGGCTGATTGCGTGTTCCTTGTTTACGTCATATCCTTATGCGCTTGTCATCTTGCTCCAGAGCAAATCTTGACTCATTAGTAAACATGACATTGCCCCAGTCAGACACAGTCCAATTACCATGTTCCCAGCAACACTTTAATCGTGTCCCTCTTGATTGGATAGATAGAGGAACACAAACTCGAGGTACCCGGGCATACAGTCCATTCATATGTAATCTTCGGCGTACAGTAGCTGCAGATATAGCCTTACCAATGGACGCTGCAACCATAGATGTCACACGTGTGGAGGTCGCTCTGCGATTCTGCTTGGCTACAATAGCAATATATCGATCTTCCGCGGGGGTTGTAACCCTTAGGTGACCACCTTCGGGCCTTCGGATAACTGTCTGTGTGGTTTGGAATTGTTTCCATAAACGTGAAATTACAGAATGATGAACACCGAAGAAAAGAGCAACATCTGTGATAGACTGTCTTGCTTCGATGCGCCCCACAGCTCGCCAGCGCTCAGAATCTTCCATTCGTTTTCTGGAAGTCATAGAAACACGTATGTCTTAAAAACAAATTGTACGAAAGTCTTAGACACCTTCTATCAGCACTTACTATCAACTTCTGTAACCCTTCATAAAGCTGGCTTCTTATAAGACTGCCCTTTTTGCATATTTCTTGACATGAAAGCACGACTGGCTGTTATCTAACATATTTGCATACTTCCATCTACCTCTGCAGCGAATTGCATCCTCTTCAATTCTGATTGGCTTCCGGAAATTAGCATTTTCCTCTCCGTGCTTAACTTTTGGAAGTGAGTTTACAAACAAAATATTATTATAATAGAAGTATTTTTCACAAAAGGAGATACTTTGAAAATGGATCATTCTATGTTCATTTTTTGTCAAAATTCTGTACTTAAATAATTTTTTATTGTAATACTAAAAACAATTTTATATACATTTTCTAATCTAAGTAACACTAAATATCATAAATATTATTCATTTATACGCTTTTGCTGCAAAATCACGGTTCCGAACGTAGTCGGATACCTTAAGATAAGTATTAAATTTTGTGTACGATAAGCCCATTTAAAAATCACTAGTAATTATTAAACTTGTTCTTAACTTAGTATTGATATTTAGTATCAAATATATTGTGCCGTACTGATACATTTATAAGTATACTATATCACAGTAAATGTGTATTTTTTATTATGTCAGAATACATTTTGTCTCCTTTTAGTAAATTGATAATTTTTTAAATTATCTTTTATTTTCGACTTTCCAATACGCTCTCGCCCCCTTGTAGGGTTATCACGCCCCCTAGGGGGCGCACCCCAGTTTGAGAAACGCTGCTGCAGGCAATAAAAAAAAGAGATAAACATTGTGTTCTTTACAGGTACTCAAATGGGATGAAAAGGCGAATTTAATGCGATAAAAGTTCCCTCTCTTTTCCCTCCCCACACAAAATTTAACTGTTTGTGTTTTTTCTTAATTTTTATTACTTTCCTTGATTTCAAAATGAACACTTTTTTTCCTGCTTTGGATTTTTTTATATAATGCTTTTACTTTCCCCCATCATAACCTGCTGCTTGTACAAAATGCATCACCATGAAGGAATCATCAGAGTTAAATGAAATTTAATGCACAAACGACTTGTATTAATATAAATAAATGACGAAATTTTCAAAGAAAAAAAAAAAACAGTATTAAGTGTTCGAAACCAGTATTTAGTGTAGCCACCACGCGCTGCAATAAGTGCTGCTAACGACGGGGCATGCAGTCAAACAGATTTTGAATGTCTGCTTGTGGAAGAGAATTCCATATTGCTTGTATGCGCAGCAAAAGTTCGTCTTTTGAAGCTGCAGGACGCGGATCACGAGCGAGACGACGACCAACCAAATCCCGCACAGGCCAAGGAAGAAGTTACATGTATTGGGCTGAACAGAAGTACCAAAATGTCTTAGCAACATGTGGGCGTGCATTATCCTGCTGAAAGATAGCTCCAGGGATGCCTTGAAGGAAGGGAACGATTTCGGGCTTTAGCACTTCACGGACGTACCTGTTGCTATTGAGATTACCCTCACTTCGTAGTAAATCGAATCGTCCATGATTACGAAATCGCACCCCAGACCATAACTCCGGGTGTTAGCTCATGAGTCCATTGAAGACGCAGCCATCGATGGTTTGCCGAGAGGGGGATCCTGTATAAAGGTACCCTTGCACGCAATCCACGGTGCAGCAGACGTCGATGAATTGACGATCTTGTAGCAATAGACCAACGTGCTGCCAGCTGCCTGGAGGAAGCTGTACGGTCATTCACCGCCATGCACACAGATGTCGATCGTCACGCGCTGACGTCACTTACCGTCGTCCACTACCAGTTTTTCGAGTTGTTCGGTGCTTGTCGGTCCACTGCTTCCAAACTCGCATCAATATGGAACTATTCCGCTGCGCACGAGCTCGTATTGCGCGATAGGAAAATCCTCTTTCTCGAAAACCGGTCATCCTCCCCGTTCAAACTCGGTAAGCTGTTGGAATTTCTCCTTATTTCGTCGTGGAGGCATACTTAGGTTTCACTAAACATTCGCCACTAACAAATAATCATTTACTATTTTCAACATCGCCGTCGCTGGACATCGTTGGGCACTAGGACGCGAATATTTTCAACATCCTGCTACAGCCCTCTATTTATACGCTTTCAGCATCAGTTCAGAGGGCGCTGCGCATGCCACGCATGCGCGATGGCTCTGAAACTTTACTATTTTACGTCCCATCCTACAATTGATATTCGCTGCAAAATTCATTTAATTCGTATGATTCCTTCATGGTGTTGCGTTTTTTACAAACAGCAGTGTATTTTCGTTTGGACCGAATAGAAGGCAGAATTTTTTTTTCAAAGTTATTGTTGGTTCTCTTAGATTTCTGCATTG
The DNA here is from genome assembly GCA_019973955.1 of Trichonephila inaurata madagascariensis. NCBI lineage: Eukaryota > Metazoa > Arthropoda > Arachnida > Araneae > Nephilidae > Trichonephila > Trichonephila inaurata. The sequence continues at coordinate 42,970 of BMAV01019385.1, forward strand.
GAGAGCATATTTTATCCCCCAAAAATATAGGTAAAAAAAAAATCATTGAATTAATAAATTATCGAAATTATGGAGAGAGAAAGAGTGTTTCCCCAGTATAATAGCTTTGCAGTGGCGAACACAACTATGAAGCTTAGAGAGCGGTTTAAACCTTGCCCTTAAGCTAACAGATTTTTTAACTTATAGCATAAATATTACACCTCTGCACTTTCATCTAAGTGGGTTTTTAATATAACCCATCCTCCCTATAAAAGAAACCTGTGTACAGTACAGTTTTAGCCATTGGGGCGGGCACCTGAAAGAGCCCAGATAAGCTGGACTTAACCGGATCCGACAGCGCCAAGGGAGTCCGTAGATCATCTGCGCCGAGGGCCCGAAATGAGTTTCAACCGGCATTGCCCGTGTATGTCACTGTAATTTTGAATAAACAAAATTTAAACAGCTAGTATTATGCTTATTCTCTGTACTAACAGATTTCATCTGCCGCTACCAATCAGGTTCCTTTCTGTCTTCTCAAGTTTATTTTACGAAAATCTTCGAAATTTGTACCTCCGATTTCTTTGATGCATCCGGATTGGCCAGGGGAAGCCCCACCTATCCCAATATATATATATATATATAAATCCCTCTGGTAGCCTTTTTGTTTTAACTCTTTTTACTAATATTTAAACAAACTTTAATTCTTTGGTTTAAAAATAACACTGTAATCTTAATCGTAATCGGCTAGTCCGAAATCCCTGTTCCGCCCATTCTATCCAATCAGAACCACTATTACATAATAGTCACTGAGGGTATGAAAACGAAAATCTTGCGTAATCGCTCTCTTTGTCTTTGTGTTGTGTCCTTCAAGATGTCGCTCCTGTTATATGTGTCTGTTTTCGTGTTCTTAACAAATAGATGTGAAATGCAAAGGTGATTGACCATCTACGTTTTATGTGTGTGCAAATAAATCAGATGAAAATAAATTCTGAAGATGTTTTCGCTAAACCAGATATGACAACAATCCAAACAAACGAACACCGGCCAACACTACTACAATATATTACATATATATATAACATATTTCAACGACCCAGTAACGACAACTGTTAAGTTCAAACTGTTTATTTAATGTTCGGGGTTTCCTTCGTAGGAAGAACACTGAAGCAACATGTTACAATGATTTTTAACAGGCATAAGAGCCCTGACTCAGGAGAACAGCAATATATAAATGAGGAAATTCGGAAGAGATGGCGAATAGTCAAATTCCCCAAAAGCCGTGATTTATGGGGTTTTCCAGGATTCTACTGGTTCTATCCTCCTAGACAGAGGTGATACTAAGTCTACAGGGAAGGTTTAGTGTCTGGAGGGGAAAAGCTGACGAAATATTGCATTCATTTTGCATCATCTAAGTTCTCAGTTAAAGGTTACGAATATTAGTATCTATTTTTATGTTATATATATATATATATATATAAGCTGTCTTTTATTTTCTTTATTTTTAACTAAAATTATAATCATTTAACTTTGAACCCCCTAAGTTCTTCCTTTTATTCGAGCATTAAATTTTCATCTTGAAGAAAAATTTCTCTTTATGGGCAAGTAGTCTATTTAAGTCACTCCAAAATTCCATATTGAAGACTTGAGTCTGACAGGGTAAAGTGTTCCATCAAACTACCAACGAATGTTCTCTTAAGGAAAGCAAAACATGGGACGCGCCGAGCATAGGATCAGAGAAGATACAGAGGAGGATGTTGGTACGAAATCCAACCTGAAAGATCATTATCTAATCTTAAAACGAACACAGAGGGAAGATAATTATATCCCTGCCTAGGTGGAAAAAAGGAAAAGTTGTGCTTATCGGTAAAATGTTCTGCCCAAATCGGTGCTCACACTTTCGACTTCCTATTTTCATTCATAATTAAAGATAACTACCATTTTCTCAAACTGCTTGTTTCACTTCTGGGAGAATCGAAGAGTTGTTCAGTGTATGGTCACCACCTGCAACCGATTTCACGTCATTTGAGTACTCTATACAAACACTTGAGACTATTCGTAGAAAGAAAATGATTTTTTTTTTATTTCTTCAGTAGTATTCTTTCCTGTAAACATAGTAGCAAAATATATATATATATAAATTGTAGGCCTACATCAAGGAACAAAAAGGCTTTATTGATAAAATAGCGTTAGTAAAAAACATTATCTTGCCATGAGGAGGAACAAATGAAAGTTGGATATCAAATTTTCCAACAGCTCTTGAGGTAAAAGTTGCCACTCTTCAAGAAGTATGTATTTCAGTAGTCTGGTGTTCTTCGGAGGACACTATCTTATTGCTGTATTCCCAAGACATCTCACACATGTTCGATAGAATTTAAATCTGGAGAGCTCACTGGCTAATCCATTACGTAGATATTCTCACTTCCTAGAAACTCTTCAACAGCAGAGGTCCCGAGTAGTATGCATCGTTCAGCCCGACGAGTTAATAGGCCATCTCTATACAGATGTCTTACCACAGTTAAGTGTGATACTGTTTTCAGATTGCGGCAAGCAGCTGCTGAACAGTATTATCTGATATTTGGTTCTGGTCTATTTTCACCTGTACAACGATATACCGGTCATCACTTGTTGTGTTGTTTTCCTCGACCGACCACAACCCTTTTTTTTTTTACAGTTCTACCTGTCATTTGGAAGGCTTGCCAAGCTCTTGGAATTATACTTTTTTTTAATTCCAAACACTTATGTTACACTTGTCAAACCACGGCCCTCTTCAAGCTCAAAAATCATTCTACTATGTGCAAATACTTCCTGATGGCTTCTTGTAGCCATTACGAACGTACGATATTTCGTTTCTCTTGCAGATAATTTCTGAAAATACGTCCTTCTTCCTTCTTTTTAAGTTGCCTTGGCAATGAGCGCGCACATTCCACGTGTTTGCGTGTCGTGACGTTCCCTCTGATGTCATAGTGTTGATATTTACATATGCATCACTTTTCTACTGAGCTGTCCTTTCATTGTACTGGTCGCAAAAAGCCCTTTTAAACGCTTTCAAGGTTATATATTGAAAAAGGCATTTGTTGCTTAAGTTTTGCACGCTAGTTTACAATTATCTTTCTGGAATTTCTATAGATTCAGGTTTAAAAAAAAGGAATTACACTTTGGCAAATAAAGTATTATTTGCAAAAGTTATCTTTCTAAAAATATCTTTTATGTGTGGATTCCGATTTCAGATAACTTTTTTTTACCAGTCATATTAAACTTTGCGTATAATATTCATGTTATATTATTAATGTTGCAAACAGAGATCAAGAATGTGTATTTTACAAAAAATAAATCAATTCAGCATTTAAAATTGGGAGGCTGATGGAGTATGACAGCAAAAAGAGCGGAGTTCCGGGTTAGTCCTGCGGGGGAATAAAAAGGGAATATGAAAAATTTAAAATTGTTTCCCCCTCAATTGATTCAAAATTACAAAGTCTGTCACCAGAAACCCGTTATTTTGCGTTAATGTGGTTTTAACCCTTCGTCTGTAGCATACTTTTTGTGACTTCGGTCTGTCACAATATGCGAAAAATGCACGCAATTTCAAATTGCCATATCTCGAATCCTCCTTTTATCTGTGGGTGATGTACCTTAATATTTACCTTCATTAGGATCTAGATTATGGGATTAAAAAAAATATTTTTTTTTAAATAAAAAGGTTTTTAATATTCAAAACACATGATTTTTCCAAAATAACAATTATTTGGAACTCTACACAGCACTTGATTCTAAATTTGGACTAATTGGTGTGTGTGGACAAAGAATAAAAAAAATCCTTGAAAAACCATTTACTGCGAAAAACTGCAGCTGTTTTTTTTTTTTTTTTTGCATAGGTGCGACAGACAGAGGGTTATAATACAAACGGATACACTTAAAAATCTAAGCATTAATATTATGTATTTATAAGCTATTATGTATTTACTAATAATTCTATACTGTAAAATAGGGGGAGTGAAGTGATGGCGTATAACTGCGTTACTAATTTTAAAAACTTTATATCTGAACGCAATATTCTTAGATTGCTTTTAGAAATCTTGATCTAAATCTAGGTTCAAAAAGTCATAATATCAATATTTAGTTACAAAAGCGTTTTATAAATTAAGTTCCGTGAGAAAAGGGGTTTTCGGGAATGAAAATAACAATACAGTTTAATATAAGTTTAAAATTAAAGGGTACAACAGCCCATGGGGCCAAGGCCACTGGCCCATTTCAATTTTTATGACCTTGAGGGACTGAGGTGCACGCAGATGTTCCCGGGAGTTTTGGGGCAGTCCCGACGGAAAAAACCCCTTTATCCCCACCCACTGGGAAAGGGATGAAAGGTTGAGTCGACTTTGCCCAGCCCGGGGTTTGAGCCCTGGACCTGCTACGTGGGGAAACAAGCAATGTAATATAATTAAAGCAAATTCTTCATGTCAAATTTATAAAAATTAGAGCAAGCAAAAATTGTAGAAACAAAAATTAAATCTACAAATTATGTTGCTATCTGTATTAGAGTTAAGGTATCCGACTGGATTCGGAGACAATTTTCTAAAATAGGACATAAATAATTATTTGTAATTTTTTAAGCAAGTATATATATTGGAGAATTTTAAAAATATAGCAAAAACAATTTTTTGAAAAATTATTTTTCTAGATATTGAGAAATCTGCTCCAAAATATTACAAAAATTTTCTCTTTTGCTAACAATTCTAAAATTTTATATATATTACAAAAACAAATAAAAAAATTTCAGGAACAGAATTCTTCAATGTTTAACTATGCTGTATACCAGGGGTGGCCAAGACGTCAACCGCGGTTGACTGGTCGACCGCAAAACATTTTGGAGTCCTGACCACCCCGAAAATGCCCCGGATATTAACAATTTAATTTATGTTTTATGACATAGAATTTAATGAATTATTTAAAATAAAAATTTACTACAGTTTACGCTTTAAAACCCAAAACAAACTTTTCAAAATAATACAATGAATTTGTTATTTTACAGTGGGGAATTAAATAGAAACAACTGGAAAAAGGGATGCTTAGATTATATCCAAATTTCAACAAACGAAGTGAATTGATGCTCAATTTTATATATGAAAACTTTTATTATTTTCGTCAAAATTTTTATTTTGTAAAAAAAAAATATTAAGTTTTTTGAAAATTAGATAATTTACCATTTTTTCTTGTTACCGAAAATAAATATATAAAAATGTACGTTACGTTAATTTAGCTCTGCCATTGGTGGAGCGCCTTCGATTTTTTAAGTGTGGAATTGACCACGGATCCCAAAAGTATGGCCAGCCCTGCTGTATACTAAAAAAAAAAACCTCAATTTTTATAGTAAAATTAAGAAATACAGGTGTTCGACGCGAAAAAAACGCAGAATTTTTTTTAAAAAGTTTTACATTACAAAATTACATTGTTAATTTAATTACACTGTTACAAAACTTATTTTTAATAATTCACATTCAACTTAATGTAATGATTTGCCAGTAGTATTTATTCTCTGGAGTATGGTATTTCAAATCATAGTCATTAGGGAAGTTTCATATTTGTCCATCTGTTTCAAAGAGAAGTTTCCTAATTCAAATCAGAGATTTCAGCCAGGGCCGCTTTCATATTTACCTTTATCTTGCTATTAAGACCTAAATTCAACTAGTTTGAAATAGTTTGCTTTGAACTAGACGTATCTTTTACCACATAACTTCATTTTTTTTTTCTTTTTATCTTCATTAGAAAATTTTTTCCCCCCTCACCGATGGAAATAAAAATTCCATCACCAAGAAGGAGTTGCGGTACATCAACGAAATTTGGTAGGCGAGTTTTTACATCTGAAAGATGAATTTCATTCAAATTTCGTGATAGGGGGGTTTTGGGGTTTTTGCGCACTTTGGGGTAATGAAAAGGTACTTTAAAAACGCGCTATAAAGTTCGTAAATGGTTTTTAAACGTTTAGATTTGATGTCGTGAGTTGATTTTAGTCCCCGAATGACTTTAAGAAGACAAAAAAATTATTAATAGCTCTTTGAGTTTTGAAACGAGGTTGTATAATAAAAGCTAAAAAGTAGAAATTTTTTTTCCACGATTTTGCTGAAGGACTTGGGTAAAATATTTCAATTTTTGCAGGATTTTTTGGGAGCAGTGGCCTTTGGGAAAAGGGCCTTTTCCTCAAGAACACTATGGCCCACGCTCGGGTCACCCCTGACAGAGAAGACCTGCGTATTCACCACAAGGCTGGGAAACATCGTAGTGCAGGGGTGGCTAACCTTCATGAATCAACGTGCCATTTTTTTTTATAAAAAGTGTTTAATTTTTGGGATTTGGGCATGCCCCCAAAATTTGATTTTAAAATTGGGAAAATATAATAAAAAATGAATACTTTAAAAACACAAAACTCTTTATTTACTACAAAAATTTCCTTTTGCACTTTTGTTGCTTAGATTGTATAGGGATGATAAATAACTTAATTTTTTTTATAAGATGTTGCTTTTAGTAGAATGGGATGCTGAATTGGGTCATCTGCCAAATGGTTTCTAAGTAATTCATTATTTTTTCTGGGGTTCACTTCTTTTTTACAAGGAATTTTTTAATTTTTTCTAAAAAAATGCCGTTTTTTCGAAAGATGTTCAGCAAAAAACCCCTGTTCCAAAAACATAAAAAAACACGCCGCTTTGTCACCCCCTTTCCAATCATGCCGTATTTAGATTCATCGTTTTTTGTTACATTTACTATCTTGTACTTTTTGTGCTTTTGGCTGAACTAGCCATGTTAAATAACAGTTAAAAATCGTAAATATAACACAAATAAACTTCAAAATACAAGTTGTGTCAACGAAATTGACTATGCTATGCGTAGAAAAATTTTACATCATAAGCAACTGTAGTTCAAGACGTCACTAAGGCAATAACTAAGAGACAGTAACAAACGAGTGTGCTTACCGCCTCCCCGCAAATGATCACTCGCGTTTATTCGTAATATTTCATTGTGAATTTTGTTATTTTGAAATAAAATGCAAACCATTTTGATCTCTGGCGTGCCCAAAATATTCTGTCGCGTGCCATTCATGGCACCCGTGTCACTAGTTCGCCATCCCTGTCGTAGTGCATCTACAGTAGAAATTGCAGGATTTTTTTTTTGTCACCAGAGTGATACAGCAACAAATCAGTCTTTTGTGAAATAGTATCCAGCCAGACACCCCGTAGATTCATACCATTAGCTCCAAATCAAGATATCTGCGACTTCAGTGATGTCACGCTAAAGATAATTGGAGAGCGGAGTGGTGATGAGTTGTGTTCGCCGATCAAAGCTGATTCTGTCTTGGTGCCAATGATGACTGTATATTGATTTGAAGAAGGCCAGATCAGCGCCTGCAAGCAACCTTTCGGTGGCCTAGACACACTGGGTGTGCACCTAGAGTTATGGTCTGGTGAGAGAGTGATTTTCTTTTATTGCAGGATTCTGGAGGTTAATTCACACATGCTGATTGCAAACTTGTACGTCAATCTGTCGATTCAAACTGTTGCACTGGCATTTATAAACATCATTCAAGGTGTGTTTTCAAACAGGATAACGTGCACCCTAATACTCAGTTGTAACCCAATATGCTCTATAGCAGGAAAAAGGAATTACGTCGATCGCGATCTACCGGTGGACCGCTAAGACATTTTGGGTTGACCGCCTGAAGATTATAGCAGTTACTCATTATATACGGAAATATTCAAAATTGGCTGAAGTATGCAGACTGAGTTTTCTACAAAGAAAGCTAACTTTAGATGAAAACGTTTTATTTTTTACGTATTTTGAATTGTTTGATAATAAATGCATCATTTGATATTATTATATTTGTGGCTATTATTATTATTATGTTTGTATTTTGCGTTTTGCTTTAAACACGGTTTTAAAAGTCTTATTTTTTTTCTATTTATTTTAGATCTGTAAGTAAGTACATATTCCATATTTATTAGTAATTTATTATAAATATTGTAGACCTTTTTCAACCCCACCACACCTACGATACTGGGCATTGGCACACACAAGAATTTTTCAAGGGAGGAGGCGGAGTCGAGGGTCGAAAGTCTACCATTCTGGCATCATACCCCAATACACAGTCTAACATATTTTTTAAATTTTGTCGGTTATCGGGAACAAAAATCAGTAAAAAATAAATTACTGAATAAATAATCAGCATTACATAATAAAAAATATTAATAACAAATACTTATTTATATTTTATGTACTGTATACATGGGATTATAATCAATCGGAAAAAAAAATCAAGGGTTATGGGGGACAGTCCAGACCCCTCCTTGTGTGAGCCACTGACGTAGAGGGACCGCAACAGTTTGAAAAAATAGAAGTAGTCCGCATCCTGGAAGGGTCTGCCCACCCCTGCTCCATAGAGTGTCAAAGTGTTACTTTGGTCTGCTAAATCACTAAATCTTACTTCATTCAAACACGAATGAGGCATTATTGAACAGCAACGACAGCATTATCCACAACCAGAATTAAACAGCCTTATATTGATCTACCAAGAGCAAAAGGCACGCAGTTCCATCCCACAAACTGATATCCGGTGTTTGCACGACACATTGTATGCACGTTTGCATTTAAAATTCCGATGGTTTAACACCGGTTTATAATGTTATCATCGTGTCATATTTGAAATGGCTTTTCTAGCGCTTACATAAACCTGTGATCTTAAGACTTTAATCAATTAAATTTGTTTACCAAGACAAATGTATTGCCCAAGTTTCATTAGTCTACAATAAATTTTTTCTTGGTGTTGGGATTTCTTTCGTCATCAGCATAAGATGTATCCGAGAGTAACTTATCACGGTTGGGAACTAAAGATGAACTTGTCTGACTTGAATAGTATACGTCTGTTCGAAATAAAATTTGCGCAAAAAGAAAAAAAAATGCATGTTAAAATTGTGTGCAGCTTGCAACAATACAAATATACGGAAGATAAATGGCTATGGCTGCTGCACAACTCAAATCCATGGAAATCAGTGGCGTAACGTACACCCCTGCAACCCCCTCATTGCGGGGGGAGGGGGTTCTAGTGAGCCCAAAGCCTAACTGACGCCAAGTACTTACCCTTTGTAAGATCTAGATTGGGGCCCAAAACTTGACTTTGCAGAGGGCCCCTAATATTCTCGGTTACGCCACTTGTGGAAATCGTCAGGGTTGCAATATCGGTTCAAGATCTTTTGTTGCACGTTGAATTTACAACTAAAATCCATCAAGTTTGGGGTTCCTGGTGACCGCCAGGTCCATCAGCCGCTTAATCCACTCCTGGAAAAGCGAATAACATTTTAGAAATAATATCAAAATGAATGTTTTCCTATCCACTCCGGCAATTCCTTACAGATATTCTTTTTCAATTCCTACAGTTAGTTCACACTCTCTCAATGTATATATACTTATTTATAATCTTGTTCAAATCTTCAATTATTAATAAAATAATTTTTTAAAACTTGTAGTGAATAACACTTGATGTGAATACTTTTTTCAAATATTTTTTTTAATTCATTAATTAAATTAAAAAATAAATATATAATAACAAACAAAAATAATAGTCCAACAGCATATATAGAAAGGAAAAGCGCTCTTTGTGTTCCTGTAGCACAATGGATAGCGCGTTGAACTTCTAATCCAAAGGTCGTGGGTTCGAATCCCGTCTGAAATGGCCGAATTTCTGAGAATGTGATTTCTTTTTTTCTTTTATTTGAATAATTAAATTTAATTACTAATGAATAAATAGTAACAAACAAAAATAATAGTCCAACACCTTATACAGAAAGGAAAATGGAAAATTGCAAGGTGTGATACCGCCCCCCTTTGGTGACCGTATCTTTGACTGTCAGCGTGAGCTAGAGGTGTAAGGTTTGCAAAAGGAATAGACATTTTTAATTCTTAATATGTCTTTATTAAGAATAGAACTTAAATGTCTAACAATTTAGATAAATTTAAATTAGCGAGAATCTATAATGAGCAAACACACAAGGATAGTTAAACCGAATCGCGTAGTTTAAACCACTTTCTCTAAGTTATAATTATTTAATCCGCCTACTCTCACTTCTAATAATATTACAAGTCCTAATATCAAATAATCAGCCCTATCTTAATCCAAACTTAGGTTCAATCGTTATGTGGAAACGTCTGGGCGCGAGTGCTATGGCATGCACCTTGTTTTAATGGCTTCCTTTCCAGGTAACTTCACGATTGGCTGTCATTTCACGCTTGTATCTCTTTCATTACATTCCCCAAATTGCCATCCCACTTACTGAAACTTCTGTTCTTTTAAAAGCTATCTTATTTGCACTTCTTGTTCACATTTCGCTTCTTGGTTTTTGGTTGGAAAAGAGTTGCCATTAATCTTGGCCACCAAAGAACCCAAGGTTATGTTAAAGAAAAGACGCGTGAGGCCGTCACAACCCTCCCAAAGCAAAACGTGATTTATTTGAGGGTCTTAATAACCCTTAAGAAATTACGTGCCTAAATTTTTATTTCTTAATCTCCTCACTTTCCAAGTTTTATGTAAATATTAACCTTGAATCCTCCTTTTAACTAATAATTTTCAATATTCAACTTAAACTTTAATTTTCATTATTCATCTTAAATTTAATTTTTAATATTCCTCCTTGATTTGAACTCTTGACAGCCACAATAAATTTTACTTAATTAACTAGACCAACATTAACAGTTACGCATTTTAATCATGGTAGATTCTCACTTTTACATATGTGGGTATGCCTCATCTGAGTGGAGTGACCGGGGGAAAAAACCATCCTTGACTTGGATGGGAAAAAAACGAGGTCAGCGCATACCCCATAACTAACTTTACTTAATCACTACTTAATGTTACTTAAACTACTATAACAATATTGTTTTCCATTGCTTTTCCATCCACTTGAGATTACAAAAACTTTGAGACTTGGTTTTCAATTTGGAATTCAGGGTCTGTCACCCTGAAATAAAAACTCTTTAAGTCACTTGGCATAATCTATATTCACATAATACCAGTACATTTCACTCCCTGCGCAGTAATCACCTGTGCCCGTGATTTTTTTTACTTGTTTATAAAAAAAAATATTTTCTATACATTTCCTCAGATATAAATGACTTCTCCGCTCCAGTGTCCCATAACGCTTTCGTAAATGTTTCATTTAATAAAATAGGAACATATGGAAGTTCCACTGGAGACATACATATCGCAGAAAGTTTAATCGGTATATTCACTGCCGAGTTCTTTTGATTACTTTGAACATCATTAACTTTCAAAACATTCAATCATCCCCTTTGTATCCTATCGCCTCGACTGAAATTCTCATTCGAGCCCCTATTTCTGCGGTCCCCTCTATTAAAATCATCATTTCAATCTCCCTTTCTAAATCGGTATCACCTATCGTTGAATCTGCGGTCATCGTTTGAAATCTATTCTTACTATCGAACCACTGTTTTCCTTGAAGGCCATTCTCGTAGTTACCCCTATAATCATTTCTGCCATTATTTGGTTTACGCCCAACTTCTGAATTTCTCCAATTTCTGCGATTATCACCAACATTAGACATCCTATGCTCATTCCGACCTCGCCTTTCCACATTATCACCATTCTGCGAACCCCGCGTTGATTTGCAAGAATACCTCTCTTCAAATTTAGCTAAGATCTCCAAAAGTTGTACCGTGTTTTGTGGATTTCGGACCTCCACGTAGTCCTGAATTTGTGGTTCGAGTCTAACAAGAATGTGATCTATCAAGTCCGCCTGCGACATCCTAGTTCCAGTTTTTGGTGTAATTTTAATAAATCGTAAACAAAATCCGTTGGCTCCTGATTCCTTCCCTGTTGAGACGCATAAAACCTCATCTCCAAATCTTTCTTATTCCTTATGGCGGGGAATGCTGTGACATCTCTCGCGTTCTTCTTCTAACATAACTCCTACGTTCTTTGACGACCACGATTAATGGCAAAACTTTTCCAACCCAATTCCAAGAGGAAAAACGAAGCAACAATGCAAATAAGGTATCCTTTAAAAGGATAGAAAGTTTAGTGAGAAGGGCAATCTTAGAGAAAGCTTAGTGTGGAACAGTTGGAATTGAATTTAGACGGCCTACTCAAGAAAGACGGAAACGCCCACTCTCGTTAATAACTACAAAGAGGAAGGATTGCACGCGAGCACATAAGTCTACTGCAAGTATCAGAATCGTCGAGTCTTCAACCAAGGTAGGAAGATTATATTCCGAAACCTAGTATAATATAGAAAGCGAGATTAGGTAGATAATTAATTATATTTTGATAAGTGATCTAGTTGTGCGATCTGACTTAAATACATCGGCATACTTTGGTTTATTCTCACTTAAAATAAGTTTGTTCATTATATAAGTAATTTAAGTTAAATTCTTAATAAAAGTCATATTAAGAATTATAGAATGTCTCATCCTTCCGATAATCCCACACCTCTAACTTGCCGGAACCCCC
>BMAV01019387.1:0-11105 GCA_019973955.1 Trichonephila inaurata madagascariensis
GTTCTTTTTAATTGATTCGACTTCTTCCTGAAAACCCCTGCTCCTTCCCTGAAGCTATATATGTGTACAACGGAAATGAAGATACATTTTTTTAGTTTATTGTTTTGCAGTTAATATTTTCTCAACCCCACTAATTTTAAAGAGGAATCTACCATTGTTTCTTTCACGTGGGTTAATTTTGTAGGACAATATTAAAATTGGAATAATTTATTCATTTTTTTCAACTTTCTCTCTAATTTCTTAAAATTGTTAATTTGCTTCTTTTGTGTAATCTTAACACTTTCTATTGCTTTGTTAAATTATTCAGTTTACTTCCAGGTGAATTTTATTTTTGCTTCAGTTCTCAAAACGATATCCTTATGAATATGTACGAAAAGAAAAATGTTTTAGTTAAAAGCGTCTTTTTTTGTGTGAGTCTGGTTTTTTAAGAGCTCTAGTGCAATGAAACTTATTCAAAATAAGACTAGATTTCATAACTGGTCGTGTATATCATAAGCCATTGCACAGAGTTGAACCTCTATAATTTCTTTAAAAATTTGAGGAATATTTCAAAATTTATGTTATAACTTATGTCAAAATTTTCAAAAACAATTTTAACATTCTTCAAAAGAAGGGAGTTTGAAACAAATCGTGCAAAATATTCTTTAATAATATTTATCGAAAACCCTTTTTTACAAAGTATATTGGAAAAAATACAAAAGGAAAAGTAATTTGTAGAATTGAAAATACATTGCACGGTTTCATGATGAGAAGGATTTAATCTAAATTCAACTTGTATCAAAACGAAGTGAAATGAGCTACAAAAAGTCGGATATAGTATTAATCGCCAAAGAAATTATTCACGAATATCTCATTTATTTAAGCAAGTATTTTTCTGTGTTCTTGCAACCCATTTGTGTTGAAGCTCGTACAAAATTCTGTTTATCTAATCATTTAAAAAGTACTTAATAATTTTATTATTATCTGAAAAAGGTTCTCTGAAACTTAATGTTTGATTTGAAGACATTTTATTTTATAAAAATTTTATTCTCAAAATGTCATTTAATGCATTTTCCCCAAGAAATATGCAAACAGTAAATAAGGCTACTTTTGTATCTCTGTGGTTTATTACTTCAAACTTTAGTGAAATATCTTATCTCCAATCTCTATCTGAATCACTAGAATTTATTGGCACATGTAGTTAATATTGTATTATTCTTTATAACCTTAATCTTTTGGTTATGTGATCTTTGCAGATGTTTCTTCAATTTAACGGTGTTAAATAAAGAATGTAATATTTAATTAGATATGAGAAGGTTTAAATAAAAAGACTCTCTCTAATTTATCTATTCAACAACACATAACAGTATAAGTTGAGGAATGATTTTTACTAATATAAAATCATAGTGTGTAGAACTAATGAGTTTTACTTCGTGCGTGTTGTTTAAAATGTTCAACTTTTACATGAGCAACTTTGAAACAATGCTTTTATTGTATTCATAAAAAAAACTAGCTAATTAATAATTACTTTTAATCAAAATAATCTGATGTATATAGAGCAAATCAGTATTTTCTTCCTTTAAATCACGATTTTTAAAACCTTAATGACAATTTTCATAGTAAAAGTTTTAATATTTAACGGATAATTGGAATAGTTTTATACAGTTGAAGAACTCGAATAAATTGAGCATGTATTTTTTTTCCAAGTCTTAATTTTAAAAACTCTTATCTTTCTTTCCAAAGTTTTATTATTTTTCTTTGAATTCAAGTTCTTGCAAATGTTATAAGCAAAAAAAAAAGTAATAAATGATTTAAAAACTTTTAAATTTTTTTATCTAATTATAAATTAGTATTCTGTTAATATTCTAAACTTTTTCTAACTGTCTTACTATAAATAATACTAGCAAATAATTTAGTTTATTATGATAATCTATTGAATGAAGTGAGTTGCTTAGATTCTTTACATTGGTAGTATTTAGTTATATGTTAGTTTTATTCTGGGTATATTATTTTCTTTTTATGTATATTTTGCATTATTTATTTGTTTTTATTTGGTATGAATTTTCCCTTCTCATTCATTTGAGGCTGTCTTCACCAAATGTATGAGAGCCTGGACTAAACGCGGAACACATTTTCAGGAAGAAAAATGTCTCAATTTTCATGAAAATTTGTAAACGTTGTAATTCCTTTATCTGTTTGTAATAAAGCGTTTTTAAAATCTCAAAATATTCATACATCATTATTTTTTTCCTTTTAACATGTAAAGAGATAACTCATTTGGCATTAAAGTATAAAAGAAAAATACAAAACATTTTTTATGTAAAAAATGGGCCAACTCGTATAAAAATTAGTAATGAAAGTATGTTACTCGATAGTAGTGGTCTCCAACCCCCGGTCCGTGGATCAAATACTACCGGTCTACACAAAAACATTAAATTATTTCCATTTTATTTACTGTAGTATATTTTCTTGGGTTTGGGCTGCTTTTCTTATGAAAATCACTTTATATTCCTTGTGAAATCCCTTTATATTCATTTTTGGTGAGCTATATGTTATTTTGAAGACACGTTTAAATACTATTAAAATAAAATTATTAAATCAAAACAATCTAAAGTATAAACAATCAACGTCCTCTCCCTCAGCGGGTGGCGGTAAAATTATCAACGCTGACCGGTCCGTGGCGATAAAAGGTTGGAGAGCAATGCTCTATAGGATATCTAAGCAGAATATAATATTTATATTGGAGTATTTTTATATCTGAAAAACATTTTATAAATTCTCGTTTTATTCATTAATACTAAGCGAAGAGAGAGAATAGCTTAATAAAACTTATATACAGTTTTTTACTTTTCAATATTTAATACAGTTTAATAGATTCCCTATTGAATTTGATAGATTAAAACAACTTTTAAATTGTGCTCAACGCAATTAAACTAATTTTCATATTAACCAAATTTTTTAATCAGAGAAGGAAAAATAATACTAACTCCAATTATTCGTCTTTTATATATTTATCAATTTTCGAGAGGAATAATTGATTTCAAATACATAAAAAAATTCAATGAAATATTTATTATCATGTTCATTAATCTGCCTTGTTTAGTTCGAAAACATGTAACTGTTTTCATTTAATTGGTCCTGACACAAAACCACGCCGCTTGGAATGCTTCTGCATTCAGAAGCTTAACGAGTCTCTTTTTAAGACGTCTTATTTTAAGGATTAAGGAGGTATTTTTTGCCTCTTTGCGAGGAAACAAAAGCTATCGTTGTCTTCTTAAGCCACTTTACTTCGAAATGTATGGCGTAGTCAGTTTGCATATTATTCTTCCCAAACAGAAGACGAAAAGGTAACATCTTTCATAAGAGCTGAATCGTTAGAGTTTGCTTCTAAAGTATTTATGTCTGAAATCAGAAAGTGCGGTTTCCAGACAGTTGTTTTATTTTATAAAGTAAAGCAGTTAAATTTGTATAAGCCTTGATTTTTTATTTTATTTTATGCAGTTTAACTATTATGTACTAGCCAATTCATTAATTTTCTGTTATTTTACTTACTATGTTTCTTTGCAGTTAAGGAAATTAATATTAATTCGGTTTAAAAAATATCTTTGGTTATTTGATTGGCTCCAAATAAATTATTTAATGAATGTTTTTAAAGATCTTTGGTAAAACTCATATAACAACTATTATATTTGGAATGTGAGAGAAATTAACAAGTTGTCAGAATATCAGAAAGAAATTATAAATTCTTTTAAAAATTATACTGATGATTATTTATAATTTTATTAATAAAGTTGATTGTATTTATGGAACGTAGCCTTCACTAAATATCTCGATAAAAAAGGATATATTTTTCTAAATCCTATTTCATTGGTTATTTAATTTTATTTTTAACTGCAGTGCCTACATATTCATTTACACAAACTCAAATTTTTTTTCAATTTTGTATCAAAATACGCCTTTTTCCATATTTTTTGTTTAAGAGCCATGATATTGGGTGATTTTCCCCACATTTACAGTTATTTTCTTATTTTTAAAGCAATTGATATCCCCATTACAGTCGTTTTTCATAAATTTTAAATAATAATGTGTATTTAAAGTGGCATAATAGATATTAGAAAGCATCTTATATTTTTTCCATATTTACCTCAATGAGATTATTTGCATTGTTTATAGATACAAATGTAATGAGCTAATCAGTTCATTGTTTTCAATATTACTTCATATTTAAAATACTTAGTTTTTAGTTAAAAAATATCTGAATGATGGCTGATCAGTAGCAAACCAGAGTAAATTCGAAACAAATAAAGTTTTAAATAAATTTTTAATTTTTGTAAAATAAATTTTTTATTTTCTCTATTGAATTTATATATTTTTTTGTGTATATATGTGTGTTTATAATGAAAACAATAAAACATAATGCCTTCAGCTTTATTGAAGTTAACAATAAATCACAATTATTTCACAGTTTCATATAAATAGGAATATAATGCCCCTATATGAATTAATTATTTCCCATATAATAATAATTGTATTACTTTTCAGCTCTTGCCATTTTCCAAAGCCATTAGAATTAGAGAATATCACAGATGTCATTAAACAAGTTCTTGTAGATTATGACATTCGGCTTCGTCAAACTTTGGAGGTAAGTAATAATTTATTATAAAAATAAATTATCTTGCTACAAATAAAACATGATACTATTATGATGATTGCGTACATCTATTAATATGGAACCTTATTTTTTATTATTTGAAGGTAAACCTTTGTACATTGGAATGGATCTAAACATCGAAGTTTTGATTCTATACCCAAAAGTTAATATGGTAAGTGCATTGAAAATTTTAAGATAGATTATTAATTTGTTCTCAAAAATTTTTAAAATTGAATCACGACAAAAGTATTTAAACCAGTCATCTTTTGGGAAAAAATACATTATGCTTCGTGAAGTCATAGATTTTTATGTATTTAGTTTGGACCCAGATCATTAAAAATGGTCGAAAAGGGATCTAGGAAATCTTATAAAATGTGATATAAATTAGCAAATTTTTCAGGCTCAAGTGTAAAATAAATAATTGAGCTTACAACATTATAGAAAATATTTATACAGTGTATTGCGAATTCGACCAACAAATTCAGAGGGGTGATAGTAGGCAGCATGGGAATGACAAATCACCGTAGAACATGGGGTAGTAAGCCATGTTTAGTTGGTGGTTTTATTTTAATAATAGCCATTGGAAGGACGATGAGCCAGACGAGGGAATGACGAAACAAATGCGAGATTTGCAGCCCAGTGGTAGGGTTGAAGAAACCAGCAAAGTATGCAATTTTTCCACTTCTCCCGGAGTTTTCTGCATGGAGCACCGGCTATAGCACCAGAACGGTGGTTAATCCACGATGGGGCACCAGCACATTTTTCGATTGTGGTGTGGTAGACCAGTTACTTGGTCTCCACGCTCCCTGAACTTCAATCCGTTGGGTTTATTTTCTTCTGGAGCCACCTGAAACCGCTTATGTATGAGACGCTGGAGTTTTCAGGGAAGGATCTCATTGCACGGATAGTCATCGTTTCAACTAACATCGCCAGCACATTGAATTTGTTTGAACACATCCGACAATCCTTCATCCATCGGTGCCGGCTGTGCTAAAACCTGCGCGGTCTCAACTTCGAACAATTCCTGTGACAATCGCTTGTCGTTATATTTCTGACGTCAAACTGGGCTATATTGTTCGTATTGTAAACATGCCTTCACGTCTAATAAAGTATTTCTACCTCTTTGTTGGGCCAGTTCTTTATATTTTCCCTCGACATCACATCCTTCACAAATCCGCTTTTTGCGAATTACTCTTACTAAATGTGATTTATGATCCCATGTTCTATGGCGATTTGTCGTTCCCTGCTTCTGCTATCACCTTCTGAATTTATCGTTCAAATTCGGCAACAATATGTATAATAAGTATTATCTGTTTTGATGCTGTAAGTGCTAAAAATTAGACATATATTTATCTTTAATTAACGAAGCTCACCTATTTATGTTTAACCATTTCTAGGTGTATCTCAGTAATTCCATCTTGGGTGCAATATCTTTGTTGAGACTATCGGGATTCATCATAATATTTAAAAATATCAATACCTTTGTTGAAGCTGGTAACCCAACATTTCCAATCAGTGGTGTAACTACCTATGCCTTGACTAATTTCCATAGGATATTAATCATTATTCACATCATTATATTTAAAGTTTCTAATGTTAATTATATAAAGAATAAGTAACATGTAAAAGCAATGAACGAAGATGTATACAATTTTCATGAATCTATATTTGTCCAACCATTCTTTGGTTCTGAAAATTCTGTTTTGAAGAAGCTCTAAAAATAGGTCTTTGAACCGAGTACAATACAAAATTCCCATAAATTTATGTAGCTTTTTTATATATTATGATATTTTTTCATCCTTTCTTAATTTTTTGGAAAGTTATCTTATAATTAAGAAAATTTTTTTATTCTTATACGTATAGTAAAAACATTAATCCGTGAAAACTAGCGTTTGAAAAATAAATCTCGAATTGATATTTACTTATGATCAATGCGAATGAGAAATTAGAAACTTTCTACCGTTTTTAGAGAATCTAGTAGTATTAAATTATCCAAATAAAAAAATAATAGAGTACAACTGACATATAAAATGTAAGGGCAAGCCGTTTACAAGAATAAACTGTTAGAATCCTAATAGAGAAAAAATTTATGACCTATTGTGACGTTCTCGCGTCTTTCTGATTAACATAACTCCTATGTTCTTTGACGGCCACGTGATTAACGCAAAACTCCTTTCCAACCCAATACCAAGAAGAGAAACGGATCGAATATGTAAATGAGATATACTATGTGCTGATAGCGCGGCAAACCTAGATATAGCAATAGCATAGATAGCATAGCGTAGCAGGCCCAGAGATTGTAGTGTAGAATCATTCTGATCAATAGCGCGTGACAAAGCTTAGTGTGAAATCTTGCGGACCAAGAATAAGCAGTCAAGAATTAGCTGCATTTCAGGATCAAGAATCCTCATAGATAAAGTTATAGATTATATTCTCTAGGTCAGGGACCAGACTGGAAAAGGTAATATTAGATACAAGTACTAGATAACAGGATTATTTAGGATAATTGGAGATAGAGAATCTAATTGCGTGATCTGACTTAAATACGTGTGATTTAATTTGGGCTCGACTCTCACTTTAAGTAATAGGCGTCAAAATTAGAAATTTAAGTATTATAAGTTACTTCCAATAAAAGTTGTATTAAGAATTATGTCTCATCATTTTGATAATCCCACACCTCTAGCTTACGTGAACCGGTGTAAGACATGGTCATCACAGGATGGCTTATGTCTCAATGGCCTCGAACGTAGTTACCCTAAGCTAGGGTAATGTAGGTGGAAATACACCCTACCTGAAATGTGTAAAATTTTCAGGGTCGGAGAATGTAGCAGAGTTCATTGAGTGCATCGACAATAATATTCAGTTACTTGAAATCCCAAGTAATTCGTCATGTGCTTACTTAAAAAGTCATCAGGAAGTGGCTCAAGATTGGTATTCGATACTCAGTCGTTGTTGGTGCAAAATACAGCCATTTGGATTTTGCGCAGCTCAAAGCTGAATTAGCGAAAGCTTTCCCGCGATCAAAAATAAAAAAGAACTACATGGGAGTTTTATGCATCCAAGGGTAGAAATCGGGGAGGGACTGATTTTGTATATGATTATTAAAATGAAGAAGTTTAGAAGGAATGCCCCAAGCAGACTTAGGGGATCATATTTTAGTTCGACTCGAACCACAGGTACAGGACTACGGGGAAGTGGGAAATCCACAAAATAGATAAACTTTTAGAAGTCCTCAAATTCGAAGAGAGATATTCTTGCAAATTACAAAGGGGTTATCAGAACCATAATGTAGAAAGACGAGGTAAAAATGGATGGGATGCCTAATTTTGAAGCAATGGTAGAAACTGGGGGAAATTTCGGAAAAGGAGGGGACCAAAAAAAGAAATGAGTTTTACGAAATAGCCGAAAAAATAATAGAGGGCGAGAGGGAAAAGGTTTTTAAAAATAATGATCAAAGATTCAGCAACAGGGGTTTCCATTTCGAAATGAGCGAAATGATAATTTTAATAGAGGGAAACCCTAGAAATAAGGGGGTTGAGTGATATTAATCGAGGCGATAGGACCAAAGGGGGCGATTAAATATTGTAAAGGTTAATGATCAACCTCAAGAGGTGTCGAAAGAGAGACAATTAGATTTTTTCCAATATGTATAGCACCTGTAGAACTTCCACACGTACCTAATTTTTAAAAAAACATTTTGAAAGGGTAGGGGAACCCGGGGCAGATAAATCTTTTTTTATGGAAGAAGTATATAGAAAATATTTTTCATAAAAAAAAATAAAAAAAAGGACCCCGGTAATAACAGCACAGGTGGGAAAAGCCAAAAAAAGGGGATTGTAGAATTGAAAATTAAGATCAGACAAGAAAGAAATTGGTCATTTCTTGTTGAAAGATTTAGAATACCCATGTATTCTGGGGATAGATTTCATAAGTGTCAAGAATAGTATTAGATTTTTAAACAAAAAACGTTGAAAATTCCAGATTCTCAAAAAAAAGGGGGTTGCCCAAATTAAAGAGGAAAAAGTTGAGATAGATTTATCTAAAAAAAAAATTGGGGAAGTAGAAAAAAAAAACTACAAAAATTGTTTAGTAGTTTTAAAGGGTTATTTTCAGATAAACCAGGTCTTACTCATGTCTTATACCATGAAATTGACACGGGAGATAACCCACCACAGTAGCTTCAAGGCCTTGCGGCATGATCGCACTAAGCAAGCACACAGATTTTCACATACAAAATGTTACAAGAGGAAACGATTGTTCCAATTCAGTCCCCATACGCGTCACCTGTTGTATTATGCAAGAAAATAATGGGTTACCACCGGATAATCCGAAGCTATTATAGATTTGCAGTAGACTATAGAAAATTACCCGGATCACAAAGTATCCGCGATACCCTTACCGTTAATAGATGATTTATTAACGAACATACCATATGGCCACAACAATAATGTCATCTCTTGGATCTAAGAAGTGGGTATTTTCAAATGGCAGTAAACCCCAGCGATATAGTGTTAAGACCGCATTTGTAGTAAAAAGTGGCACACATATGCTTTCAAGCGGATGCCATTCGGTTTATCAGAGCAGTCTCAATTTTCAAAAAGCAATTGACATAATCCTAAACCGGTGATAGGAAGTTTGTGAGTGTTTACATGGACGACGTTATCATCGCGGTTCCATCATTCACTACCATGTTGCAACATTTAAGGAAGCTGTTGTTAAAGGATGCAGGATTAACATTAAATAAGGAAAATGTAAATTGCAAGTGATGAATTGAAATATTTAGGATTAATTATTAGCAAAGAAGGAATTAAAACGGATGAGACAAAAATTTGAGATATACAAAAGAGAAAAAACCACCGTAACTCAAAAGAGGTATCTAAGTTTTTAGGTATGTCCCAGTGGTACGCGAAATTTATTAAAAATTATGCGGATATTTGTGAGCCACTTTATAATCTTAAACGAAAATTTAAAAAAATTTGTCTGGTCCAATGAAGCACAAAAGGCATTCGAAGAGGTCAAGGAGGCGGTAACAAAAGCGCCAGTTTTAAAATTACCAAATTTTCAGGAACCATTCGAGTTATTTACAGATGCCAGTTCGATTGGTTTAGGAGCAGTACTAAACCAACAAAACAGACCAGTCGTATTTGCGTCACGTACACTGAACAACGCAGAGAGGAATTACACAGTAACCGAAAGAGAATGTCTAGCAGTAGTATGGGCTTGGGAACAAATTTAGAACATATTTAGGAGTATTCCCAAATTTAAGGTAATAACAGATCACGCCGCATTAACACGCCTAACACATGGCAAAAAATTTATCGAGTAGGATGATTAGATGGGCACCAAAGTTAGCAGAATTCAATATAGAATGGGAACATAGACCGGAACTCAAAATGCAGTGGCTTGACATTCTATCAAGGAATCCAATTAATAGTATAATGGGTGATAAAATTAATTGTGCCATAATCAAAGATTTGGTACTTACTGCGGGAACAATAAAGAGAACAAAAAATGACCCAGAATTAGGTCATATATATAGATATTTAGAAACCCGGAAGATAACTCGGGTTTAAAGCAACGATATGTGAGAATTGGTCCCACGATTTCCGCTTTTAAATTTAAGGATTGTTATTTTATGCGAAACACGCAACGTCATTAGGTGAAATGCGTGTATACATTCCAAAATCTTAAGGAATGAAATAATGAGAGAATTTCATGACAAGCCAATAAGTGGACACGTCGGCAGATTTAAAACGTATCATAAAAATTGGGACGTTTGTTATTTCGCGTACATGAGAAAATTTATTGATCAATATGTCTCTACATGCCATATGTGCCAAGTTAATAACTATAAAAACGCGTTACCAGCTGGTCGGTTAAATCCAATTATATCGAATTATCCGAATGAGATAGTGACGTTAGATTTATTAGGCCCGTATCCTATATCGAGAATAAGACGTAACCGCTATATTTTAGTAATAACCGATCATTTCAGCAAATGGGCTGAAATTATACCTCTTAAAAAAGGGCCCATCTCGTATAATAAAGGATATTTTTTTTATAACTTTATATCGCGTTATGGAGCTCCAATAAAATTAATAAGTGATAATGGTCCCCAATTTATATCCGAGATTTTTGAGCACTTTAGTGAAAGATTAGGCATAAGGCATGTGAAGACTGTTGCATATCGACCACAAGCAAATCGGACTGAAAGAGTTAATCGAGATATAGTGCAAATGATTGCAAATTACGTTAATGATCAACATGATACTTGGGATCAATTTACGTGAGTTTGCTTACGCTATTCGTACGGCGGTGAATGAAACAACGGGAAAACACCGGCTGAGTTATTTTTTGGTCGAAAATTGATTACACCATTTCAAAAACTAGTTATGATATCGGAAAGCTCTAAATTTTAAAAATTTAAGATATACGAAAAATTTTAAAAAAAGCTAGACTAAGGTTAAAAAGGAAA
>BMAV01019390.1:0-10539 GCA_019973955.1 Trichonephila inaurata madagascariensis
ATTCCATGTAAGGGGAAATCCCTGCAAAATTTGAAGTCTGTAGATCAAACATTAAAAAAAATAAAAATTTTTTTATATATATAGAACGCCCATTTGCCCCCAACTTCCCTCCTTGTTGAAAATTGTAAATGGTGAGTCGTTTTATTCTCCTTTATATAAATAGATTAATAAATTTTTTAAAGAAATTTTTTGGAAAAAAAAAAATTTTTTTTCTTCATCTCATTCTTTTCAAATGCTGATTCTATTGAATTCTATTCTTCTCAAATTTGAAAACATACTTTTCATTTCTAATACTTGACACGATGTTCTTTATCTCTGTATATATAATGGAATATATCCAGTAGCACACAAAAAGGAATTTTAAAGGGGAAGGGGGGTCAGTGTGTCGAAATTTCCCCAATTCTTGTATCATGCTTCTTTTATTTTTGTCGATTTTGGGGGAAACAAAACACAGAAAAAATTTTTTGGTAAATAATTGCTTTAAATTTATAAAATTAATCATTAATCCCAAAAACTGTTAATTTTTTTGCTATATCTTATATTCTGGGGAAAAATTCGGGGGCTTTGGGGAAGGGGGTCAGGACCCAATTGTGTGCCACTATATATCTATAGTATGATTTTTATTTATTAGTACTAAAAAATATTATTTTTTTCAAATGTATTTTAATAATAATTTGTATATATATATATATATATATATATATAAAAACCTAATTAAACTATTCATATTCTTACAAAGCTAGTATCTATGTTTTCAGAATTAATGTCTCATAAAATCAATCAACTGAACTCAGAGGCGCAACAGCCCATGACATACTATGCCTATCTCATTTTACCTGACTTAAATGTGGGATGCATTGCGATGTTTCGGTGGTTGGGGGGTCTGACAAAAACCCCCAGTGTTCAATTCCCAAGCAGATTTGATACTTATTTATCAACCCGCTGAAGGGAAGCAAGGCTGAGTCAATCTTGCAGAGCCCATGATTTAAATCCTCGGCCTGTGGCTGGGAAGGGACACCACCCCTCCCCAGCTCATGAATTCAATTAATGGATTTAATTCATGTCACGACACTGTCATATGATAACTGCAATCACGGGGTTTCATCCAATCAGTTCAAAAGTTCATGTGACGTCATAGTCATATGATGAATGGAATTATGTATTTCCAACCAATCTGTTCAAAAGTCCATGTGACGTCATAGTCACATGATGGATGAAACGGGGCGGTAGCCAGTGGTATGGTATCGGACCGGGGCTTGCCTTGTCCGAGTTCGCCCCCAGTACCACTAAGACCTCGTGGGCGCGATGAAATTAAATCTGTCGAGAGCTGAGCCCTTTTTTTGTGGTGTGGTATTTGGGGAGAGGGGGTGAAGCTCAGATGTCGTCCGTCACCGGTTCAAAATTACGGGCCCGTCCAAAACCCTCGGTAGCTAACGTGCAGTTAATATTCAATCCCCAATCAATCCCCGATGGATGAAATCATGTGTTTCCGCCAACTTTCAAAAGTTCATGTGACTCATAGCGATAAATCAATCATGTGTTTCCAACCAATCAGTCCATACTTTTGCTGCTACCAATTTTGCTTTTGCAGAGTGGGGGTGTTTGGGGTGTTTTTTCACAAACCGTTTTCGTTTCTGCAAAAACATTTTTTTTAAACAAATAAAAATTTTTTTAAAAAAATCATTTAAAATTTCAAAATGACATCCGGGTATATCAAAAAGCAAATGTTCATGAAGGATTATTTTAAAAAATTCGTTTAAAATTTTATATTAAAAAAAAGCTTAAAGTTAATTTCAAAAATTTTTGAAAAGAAAAAAAGTTAAAAATTTTTTGGTGGGGATTTCCCCAAAAGTCAGAAAAGGGTTGAGTCCCTAAAAAATTTTAAAAAAAACTATTACTTTTTCCCGTTTCAAACACGGTTGGGTTAACGTGGGGGTTTCTTTCAGTTTTCCAAGCCCATTTTTCCAATACTCTTGGACAAGTAGTATCGATCCTTTTTCGAAGTACTGCCATTCTTCGGGGATTCTATTTCTTCTCCCATGTCGTATACGATCATGTCTTCCTCACCCGTTAAATTTTCCCACATGTAAGTTTTTAGGTTTTGTGGAGCCATTTTAATTTTTTTTTCCTCCTTTTTTTAAAAATTTTTCTTTCTTTCCTTCCCTTTTTTTAGCATTTTTAAATCAGGTATTGTAAAGATTCAGAGGGGGTTGAATACCAACCGGATGAGGAAGGGCGGGGATGCAGTTTTAAATGGGGGGTTATTATTTGGGGTGGAAAGTGCGCCCCTACAGGAATAGGTGGTTGAGGTTTAGAGACATTACATTCTGTTGTGGGTGGATGGCAAAAGTTCTGTTTGGGTAAAAGATGATGTGGATATAACAGGGGGGTTTTGATATATTTTTTTTTGGGGGTTGGTTTTAGTGGTTGAAGTAACTTAAAAAGGTTAATTTTACTTTGGTTATATCTTCATCTATTTGAGTAAAATTTTTTTTTTAACAGAGGTTTTGGGCAGCTTGAGCGTAATTTTGGGAAAAGGTTGAGGGCTTTTAAATTTTTTCGGGCTTCTAAATATGATATGTTTTTTTTTGTTTTAATTGTTTGGATTTTTTTTTTCTTTTTTCCATTTTGGACAAAGTTTAGAATGCGGGTGTTGCTGTGTAAAATTGCCCATTTCAGCCCCAGACTGAAACAAAGGGAGGCTGCCCAATGACCACCTAGAGCACGTAAATTTTCCCGCGGCATTTTAAATGTCAAACCTTGGCACCCCACCAGAGGATTGGGAATGTAGGGAAATTTTACAATTTAAATAGCCAGTTTTAAATGTTTTGGGGTAGTGGGGGGCTGTTGAAAGTTAAAATTAATGTTTGGTCGAACAGTTGTATCTTTTTTTTATTCTCCTGACCCGAATAACACCCCGATCGGAGAATCCCCCCGGATTTCCCCGGGGGGGGTCAACAGGTCAGGTTCAGAAATGAAAGCGGCATGAATTAAGAGTTTTATGTGGACTTATTGTTTTAGGTGAGTTCAGAAAAATTTTTTTCGGAAGGAAAGACTTTGTTTGTACGGCGAAGTGTTTCAATTAGTAGATCCCGGTTTTAATCTTTTTTAAAAGATTTAGGTTCACCACCTATTCCTACAATGGGTTTCGAAGGGGCGATTTTTATGCCATTTCATTATTCGGAAAGAAATTAAAAGAAATCTGGTATGAGCGATATCTGGTCAATATTTAGGTTGGGGAAAAGAAAGGCCCACCCGGGGACAGCAGCATTGGATCCAAAAAACGCGTATACAACTTCATCCGGCGTGCCCCCACCCCCAGGTCCCAAAAAGGGGGGGCGGGGTGCCCGGGCATCTGGCCAAAACCAGGCACGGCTTCCCCGGTACACCCCGAATATAATGCTACGTCAGGGCGAGGGATCCCCGGGGGAAAACCCCACACCCCCTTTTCTGCAGCACTAACCCTAAAACGTTCCTTCGGGGGTACCGAAGAGAATACCACCGATTGAAGGGGCTCCCCCGCCACCCCTCTACAGTGAAGCGTGGGGAAAGGGAACGCAGAGGTATCCCCAGGCCACTAATCTCCTCCATAATGGAGAACGGACAAAGGGAACGCGGATCCCGAAACCATTTTTTTCCCCCTTTGGGGCGCCGCCCCGCAAACTGGGTTGAAAAAACCCCGGTGTTAATCGAAAAAAAATAAAGCAACATAATCAAAAATTTGAAATATACGAAAAAAAACAAAACAATACAAAAAAACCATAATATGTTAGTATTTAAAAAAAAGTTTTCAATGAAAAAAAAAAATTTTGAACAAAATTCATTTTGCAAGATTGGTCTGTGGTCTAGACGGGAAAAAAAGAAAAGGGGGAAAATTTTAATGGGAAGAAGAAGGGCCGAAAATAAGAAAGATCACTAGGGTACCCTGGGGTTTGTGAAGATGTTTACCAAAAACAAAAACCCCCTTGGGAAAAGGAAAAGATCACTAGGGGCCTCGGGGGCGTGAAACCCCCAAATTTACCTAAAAGGGGTGAGCCCCCCGAGGGGGGCTTTTTTCAGAAACTTTTTATTAAAAAGTTGTTAGGTCAACAATAATAGCCCCATAGGTATATAAAATATATTTTTTTAAACTTATTCAGAACTAAAATTTTTTTTTTAAATTTTAAAAGAAGAAAAAATCTCAATACATGAACCTTTGTTCAGAATCCAAAAGATCATACAAAATACATCCAAAGAAGATATGTCGCAACAATTTGAATCAATATGTATAACACAAAGATCGACTTTATTTTTAAAATAATCCATTCCGTATAATATTTTTTTAAAAAAAACTTTACCTTCCCAGATACTAATAATAATGCTGATGGGATAAAATTCACGTTCAATTTAACCAACGGAACCCCCAGATTCTTTGTTTTTTTGAAATACCCTTTTTAAAATTAATTAAAATTTTAAAATTTCGATTCTAAAGAAAGTATCAATAAAATTAACCAATACAACCATAGGTAGACCTAAAAAACCGCCTTCTTTAAATAATTTCAATTGCTTAAAAAAGCGTCAGTTAGATGTAAATAACAAATGTCACCAGATCGCCTTTTATATAACTCTAAAATACTATTTACCTTATAACACTTATTTTATTGCCCAGATACTAATAGTAGAGCTGATTGGATAAAATCCACATTTAGTTTAACCAAAAAAAGTACGCTAGATCACTTTACATTTTTAAAGTACCACCCTCTTAGAAAAGAAATTAAATTTCATTGCTCAGATTCAATTGTAGACTCTGATTGGATGAAAGTCTCAGTAAGTTAAACCAATGCAACAATAGTTAGTCCTTTCTTTTTTTAAGTACCGCCTTCTTTCAATTATTTAATAATTTTGATTGCTGTAATTGCTCAACAAAGCGTTGATGAGTGGCAGGTCACAATTATTTCATTCAATATCATGTATTGACTTTATTTTTAAAGTTCCGCCTTCTTTACTTAATTAAATGTTATTGCTCAAATTCTGATGACAGAGCTGATTGGATGTCAGCCACAACTAATTCAACCAATGTAATGATAGCTAGGCCTTAACATTAAGAGTTACGCCCTATTTAAAGGATTTGAGGATATTATTGCTGAAATTGTACAAGCCTTGATTGGATGTAAATCACATTATTTTATTCAAAATCATCATAGATTGGTTTTATTTTTAAAGTACAACCTTCTTTACGCAGTTAAATTTAATTGCTCCGATTTCAATGAAAGCGTTGATTGGACGGAAGATTCGATAAATTTAACCAATGTTATCATTGTTCGGCCTTTATTTTTAATATACCGCCTCCTCTTAGACGACCTTACAATTGTATTGGTCATATTCAAATCAAAATTCTCTTTGGTTGTAAGGTACAATTATTTTATCCAATATTATCACAATTTGACCTTTATGTTTTAACGTACCGCCTTTTTTACAGCATTAATTAAATTTTATTGGTCTGTTCTGTTGAAAGCGCTGATTGGAAATAGATGGTACAATTAATTTAACCAATGTAACGATAGTTCGACTTTCAAACTTTAAGTACCGCCTTCTTTCTAGAAGTTATATTAGACTATTTTTTTCAGATTTTAACGAATGTTACCAGTGAATGCTTACCATAACCATTTCCAGAACCTGTTTGATATCACGGAACTCGAGCCAAGTTGTTGTTTATGTTCGCCGAGATGGGGGATAACATTACAATATTGTTACCTTGATATTTTCGCTGTTTTTGGAATATTGAAAAATTTCAGTACTCTTTTTAGTTGATATTCATTATTAATTTTAATTTATATTATGTATAATTATTTTATTAATAATATATAATATAAAAATATTATTATATGTACTCAGAATATTCGTTATTTATAATTGTTTTTTATTATATCTATTTATAAATATTATTACATACGTTATTTATTTATAATTTTTATTATGTTCTTAATATATAATTATTATTTTGTTATTTTCTAATTATTAATATGTTATTTATTTCTAATTATTTATATGTTATTCATTTCTAATTATTAATATGATATTTATTTATAATTATTACGTAATATTATATTCTTATGTATAATTGTTATAATATTACAATACGATTATTATTTTTTTTTATAATTACTATTAAATTATATTGTATGGTTATTATTGTATATAATAGTTATTATTAAATCTTACTATATGAATATTATATTTAATTAATATTACATTATAAGTTTATTATATACTGCATAATATTATTACTACATGTTACTTTTTATTAAAGTAAAACTTTTTTGCGCTCGAGAATGAATGAGAAAACTGCCCAGTTTTGCGTAACAGTGAAAAAAGCAGAGGAGTAGTCTTCCCCTATTCCCCGAATCGTCTCCATTGGTAAGGGAGAGGCCAGAAGAGGAAAGGGGGCAGGGTTCACGTGACTTGTGTCATATCGGTGAAAAAGTAGGATAATTGCCCACGTCTCTGACTGGTCAACTTGCCCACCTTCCGACTAGGGATCCTTTCCTCTTGACCCGGAAACATTATTAGCGGTTGTATCAGTTGCAGTGTGAGCATTACGGTGTAGATAAAATAGTTCTCGCAGCAAAAGCGTGCCTTTTGGAAATTTTCTTTAGATTGTTTGCTACACACATGGCGATGTGTTCGGAGGCTAATTTATTTCTTAAACTTTCATTTGTGTTGAGTTATTATTAATTCTAGTCAGAATGCCTAAATCAAATGCACAAAGAGGAAAAGAGTTTAGTGAAAGAAAACAAAAAGAAAAAACTAGCAGTAAGTCCAGTAGAAAAAGTGACTAAAAAAAACAGTGAAAATTTATCAAGTGCTACTGCCAAATCTCGATCAGAGTATATGCAAGAGTATCAAGCACGAAAAAGAAACATTGCAAAATACTCTCTTAATGCCGAGTTTAATGACAAGCAGAAAAATAGTGCAATTCATCAAGTGCTACTTCAAAATCTCCATCAGAATACACATGAGAGAATATCGAGCATGGAAAAACACATTGCAAAATACTCTCTTAATGCCGAGTTTAAGGGATGGGAATGCTATTAAGCCTCTTTTTATGGAGAGAATGCTATTAAGACTCTGCTTATGACAGCACAGATTAATACGGACTTTGTGAACCACCCCTGTAATGTCAACTAAGAACCCTCAACAAGTCTAATGCGTGTTGGAACGGATGCATGTGAATCGATAAATTCTATCTTGTTACAAAGCTATGATTTCCATAAAATGGCGTGGCCACGGTAGCCTAGTGATCAAAGATATCAGATCGTAGCTGGTGTGTCAGGAGTTCGAGCCGAGTACCACTTAAGACCCCCGTGTAGGGGAGATGAACGTTAAATCTGTTAGAGTTTAAACGTCCTCCGTGGTGTGGTTGGTAGTGGAAGGGGGTGCCAGCTCAGGTGACGTCCTCGTAACTGGACCATGTTCAAATTACGAAGTCCGTCGCCAAAGCCCTCGTGTAGCTGAGCAGTGCGTTAATATTCACTCACCCATAAAATGCTCACAAGATTTTCAAAAGCTATTCGTTGATAATCTTTCGGTCAAGGGTGTTCGATTGTATAGATTGTGGTTTAGAATGATTGAAAACGCCTGTTTTTTTTCTTTTTTTTGCTGAGCAATAAAATATTTTACTGGAAATTAATTTAGAAGACATTAGAGAATGTTACAGTTGCCGACAAAGTTTAAGTAGGGCAAATATACCAAATTTATCAAAATGTAATAGTTTTGTATACCCAGAAATCCCAGCATATCTTCCTACTTTAGATTTGGTATCAAAAAGACTCAATTCACCACGAATACATTTCATGTAAATTAGGCGATTGAGACATGTACACGGTCGGTTTGGAATATTAGAGCAAATAATCAATGTTCCACGTCACCAAAGAAGTTTCACTTCTATCGCGTGACGTTCCACGCACCATTTTTTGTATTATATTGTTACTCATTATTTATTGATTGATCTTGGTTATTCTCAATATCTTCTTATATTCTTCTTTTGAAATATATTTCCTTGTATTTCAAAATAGTTCTTTAAAATTATCTTCCTGACGAATTGACATTGCTAGGTCTCCATCTTGGATTTCTTTCCAGCGACAGCTTGGCGTGATTCCTTTTTCGCGCCAAGCAACACTTGGCACCTTGCTCCATGATATCAAACTAGCACCCCATTTCCCAATATTGCTTTTTTACATGACGTTATTTACATCATGAATCAACCGATTTGAGGTATTGCAAATTTATGTGCTTTAATGAATACAGACCAGTGCTTCTCAGAATAAGAATACTTGTGAACCAATTTTCAGCCATTATTT
Organism: Trichonephila inaurata madagascariensis; assembly: GCA_019973955.1. Taxonomy (NCBI): domain Eukaryota; kingdom Metazoa; phylum Arthropoda; class Arachnida; order Araneae; family Nephilidae; genus Trichonephila; species Trichonephila inaurata. The sequence continues at coordinate 8,340 of BMAV01019390.1, forward strand.
TCATCGCACTCTCTCCTCTTTCATACATTAACAATATAGCGAATACAATAATGATGTACTTTGACGATAAAGCTAAGATACAACCTTAACTGTAAGCCATATAATTTATCAAGGTAAGTATTATATTTTGTATATGCTATTTTAAGTAAATTACTTTAAGCATTACGTTACTTTTCCTGTCTACATTTATAAGTGTATTATATCAGTGTAAATGTGTATTTTATTTTTTATAATGTCTGAATGTATTTTGTGGTTTGCTTAATTTCAGTAAATTATAATAATTTTTTTAAATAATCTTTTTTTCTCGACTTTTCGATAAACTCGTGCCTTTCAAGCAGGATTATCATGCCTCCTAGGGGGCACACCCCACAGTTTGAGAATCACTGCTTTAACTCGTATAACGTTTAAATTTGACATAAAAATCTAAGAAAACAACATTATTCAAGAAAGAAAACGATATTAAACAATATTAAATTGGAGCTCAATTAAAGTGATATAACTTTTGCTAAGAATTGAGTTTGTCAAACATACGTTTAATTGCATTTAAAATTTTTTGAAATGTAAGAATAAATTGAATTTTAAATTGGATTTTCAAGAAGTATATTATTAAAATACTTGTTATATTTCAGTAAATGATGTTTAAATAAAATAAGATCATTCTTTATTTGTTTCATTACTCATTTTTTTTTAAATTTTGACTCATCTTTCTTAAGAATCCAATAAAAATATTTCCTTTTATTTTTTACTTTCAGACACAAAATGGGATACTAATCGAATGGGGCAGGGGTCGGAACCTGGGTTCTTGAGACATGCTGCCCTTTAGTTCCATACCAAATATTATTTATCAATATTATTCATTTTGGGAAAAACGTATCATGCGGGACTTTGACTAGGTGTATCTTTCCCCGAACCACACTACGCAGAAACCCCGTCGAAGGGACCAAAAGATCGGGAATGATCCGAGAAATCGTCTTAACCATTTATATTCCGATATTGCAATTATTAACAATAATTAAAAGCTTAAAACCATAATTATTGCCTTTTCCAGACAGGGAAAAACTCTTTTTTTTTCCCCTTTCATAAATATTTTTTCTAATGTCTACATTGGCACACAAAAGGGGGTGTCCTGGGGGACCCCCCCAAAACCTTTTTTTTTCAATTATTATAATTTAATATATACGTAACATTTAACTAAATATTTGTTATTTGATTAATTTTTTAATTAATGAAAATTATTTTTCAATAATTAGTTTTTTGTTTTTTGTTCCCGAAAAACAACAAAATCAAAGGGCATGATAAAAAAAAGAATGGTGAAATCGATTGACCCCCCTTAAAAATTTCCGTATTTCGCTACTGTGCCATATATTATTTTTATTTGTTGTGAAAACACTACTTAAAAAGAATAAATAGATATTTTTTTTTAGAATAAAAATATTAGTTTTTTTTTTTTATCAAAAAAATTTTTTTTATATATTTATTGCAAGAAAAAAATTTTGGTTTTAAAAGTTTGAAATTTTGTAAATTGTAATTTTTGGCTCTTCCGACTGAAAAGGTTGCCGACCCCTGATGTAGGGATATATTTGAAGAAATGCAAGTAAAACTCTATAATCTTGTTTTTAATATTCAAGTTGCAAAATTAACATTTGGACGGAAGCATTAAAAACGTAGACATTTTAACATCATTTCAATTTTTTTTAACTTCCTCTTATACTTCAAAAATCGTTATTGTTTGACTAATTAAAATTCATAACCAATAAACTTTTCTTATACTCTGTAAGAAATACAATAATTTGGAGTTTTTTATTTTAGGATGCATTTTATAAATATATTAAATGTTGTTTGTATTTAATCGTAATATTTGGGATTGTTGAGAATGATATATGAATAACTTATATATATTTAAAAAAAATGATGTTTTTGAGTCAGAAACAGACTTAGTTTTAAATAAAGGTCTTTATTTTTATCGGGCATTACCCGAGAAAAAGAGAGGGAAAAAAAACGCCACCGAAAAATCTTTAATGGGTTAACCCTTAAAACACCGATCGCGGCTCCATGAAAATTAATGCTGACATATAGGGCTATTAAAATAACGATCTGGGAAATTTGACATGCTTATTGGTTGGTTTTTTTCGGAAAAATAAATGGGTCATTAGTTTGATCGAAAGGTGAGGAGGTAATATAAAAGTGAATTACTAGGGGT
>BMAV01019391.1:0-11588 GCA_019973955.1 Trichonephila inaurata madagascariensis
AATTGGGGCTCAGGAGAGGTTCCATCTTTTGGGTGACCTTTAAGGTATTAAATGAGATATCTTTTGAATTTTGGGGAGTTTGACTAAAAGATATTTTCAAATTTACTATTTTTTCATTTTGGTACGTTTGTCATTTCTTAGGTTTTGATTTTGGAAACTTGGCACAGCGGTGCGAGTTCGCCAGGTGGCCTTTTTCATTGCAATTTATGCATACTGGGTTTTCGATTTTAGTTTTGATGGGACAATCGTCCGTTTTATGGGGTTGACAGTATTTTAGACAGCGGGTTTTCATACTGCAATTTTTTGAAGAGTGGTGGAAAAGGTTGCAGTTATAGCACTGTGTTGCGCCTGGGCGGCTTAAAATCTACTTTGATGGTAAGGTAACAGCATTTGCCCAGCAAAATGTACTGGAGAAGGGGGCTTTTCAACTTCACTAAAAAGATAGGGACCTTGAATTTTGTCTTGGCTTTGGTGAGCTGAGCAACTTTAATAATATTAAAGCCCCGGTCCGTAAGTTCTGTTTTGGTATCTTCGATATCAGTGGATGTGGATAAGCCTTTTATTACAACTTTCTGCGGACGGCTGGCGATCGGCTCGATGGGAAAGTACTGTTCGCTTTTTCCGTAAGGAAATTGGTGATAGCACGATGCTCATCAGGCGAGGACGCATAAATTTTTAAGTAATCTCCAGACAGCTCTGACCTGGAAGTGGGGAATTTTATCGTTAATTCTTTCAAAATAGATTGGTAATTTTTTTGAAACATTAGATTGATGGGGGGTATTTGGTGTGTGGCACCACTGTGATATCCTGAGCCGGCAGCGCGCTGCTTCCAGCAAGGGCTTGGTACTGATTGCTAATCTTGATCTGTGAAATAGCACCAACAGAGTAATTTTGCAGAACTTTCTGCTTTTTTGCAGTTTTGGTAGGGGAGGTGAAACCGTCGGTACGGGTGTTTTTCTTTAATTTAATTTGTTCTTCGGCGGTTTCTTTATTTATAAATTTTACACTACTACTTTCTAGATTTTTGCTTAATTTAGTTTTAAGCAGACTATCAAGGTCGGCCAAGGTCTTTATCATTTCAGGAGTATTAATTCCAATATGAAACTGGCAATTGATAGGGCATGTGTGAACCAAGTAAAGCCAACTCACCCTTAAGGATCTTGATTTTTCTCGTCAGGTCGTCGACTTCCCTCGTCAATTGGTCATAATTAGGTTGGGTCTTCCGGATTCTTCCAGTGTGGATTCTCATCAGGGTTTGCTCAAGAAGAAGCAGTCGGTCTTGTTGGAGTAATATGGACTCATGGATCGTCAGCGTGCGTTCACACTTCGCGACATCAGAGGAGGTGGGGAGTGGCAACTCAGTGTCTATGGAAGTACTTGTGGTGGCCGGGTCACGCAGCTTGCGTGTGCCGGCAGTGGCGGGAAATCATCATCGGTGACCATAAGAAAAGCAACGTATCTCTCCTTAGAAAACGACTGTGGTAATGCATGTCTGCTTCCTTAAATGCTCTTGTAAGCATCGCCACCTAGTGCATAATGAAGGCGTTTCTAACTATGGGTCTCTATGCAAACCGGAATCCTTGTGATGTCCTCGATATTCTCTTAAAGTTTTCCGAATGATCCTGGCAGACCCTTATATTACTTCAGACATTTACATTAAAGTTAACTTTTCGAGAGATCCATCATAAGCTTTATCTCAATCCATGATAATTTCCAACTCATTTCCAGAGAGATTTTATTGAAATTGAGTCATCATCTATCAAAAATCACATCGTAACATCATTTTAAAAATTACTCTCTTGGAAGACATGAGAAAGTTCAAGAACATTGTAAATAAGTGAAATAATAAAGAAAAATACATTTTTTAAGAACAAAAATAACAGGTATACATACCAGGTGCTCCAAAAATGAACTATGATATGAAAAATCAATAAAAAAAAAAACGGAAAGCGATAGAAATGTATGTATTATGAATGAAGACGATCATTTATCTATATACTATTTTATTTAATTATGTACGGGGAACTATATCAAAAAACGTAAACATGGATCAAATTCTGCTTTTATTCTAATTCTTCCTCCGTTGCCAATTCCGCTAGCTCAATGACAAGTTACATAAATAGAAAAGACAACAGGAAATGTGTAAATATAACATGAGTGGCAACAGTATGCTTTGCTGCATTCCGAATTGGTAACCAGGGAATTTATTCTCACCAAGTTTAAAAATTAATCTGACTTTGAAAAACTGTTAAAAAATGTTATTCGTCGGTTTTTTTTAGACACTTCGGCATTGTGATGTGTTTAGAAAATGGTTAAAACGACACACCAGATAGCTTGATGTGTCTCTGACGAAACGTACATAAAACATTTTCTAAAAGGGTTTTGCCATCTAGAAGGGCCATCGTTGATCAACTTTGTAAATAATTTTGAAACTGGGTGAAATTAATTTCCGCGTTATTCGAAAGTAAAATGCAGCAAATCGTACATTTATAACGCCTTCCGTCTTTTTTATTTGATTTTTCAAATCGTTGATCACTTTTGGGACACCTGGTATTTTTCAACTTATTTTCAGAAACATTTAATTGAAAATAAGTTACCATCTTTATCAGAAATCAATTTGTTTAAAAGTTATTTTCTTGGAGAACGTGAAAAAATGCAAGAACTTCGCAAATAAAGGAAATAATAAAGAAAAATGCGTTTTTTTTAAAAGAAAGAAATAATATGCGTATACTACATGATAACAGTATTTTATGTTAGTTTCCTTAATGGTGTAGGATATAGCTTTGTATTTCTATCAGCACCACAGCATTTTTTTAAAATTTTAAATACTTAATATCGTGTTTTATATGTAGTGTATTCTTGAATGGCATTTACCTTACACTTCGAGAAGCACTTTCTCCTTTAGGAGAAGGTGTCGTTTATACGTAAATTAGAAATATTTATATATCTTTTGAGCATTTTGATAAATGGGTTTGTAAGCCTTTCATATATTTCCGTAAAGGAAAAAATGAATAAAAATTCGTTATTGGCATTGCGCTATCAACCTTTTTGTATTTTTTCTCCTTATATCGAAAGTCAGTATATAATTTATATATATATATATATATATATATATATATTGTGGAGTATGTTTATTTATGGTCTTATAACATCGATTAAAATGCAATCTAAATATGGTATAATTTTATGAACAAAAATGTTTGAAATATTAAACAATAGATGAAAATCGGTTAGTTAGTAAAAGTTTTTATTTTTTTAAATATATTCAGCGAAAATAATAAATTACAGTTAAAAAAAATCTAAAAAAACACCTTTTTATAGTTAATAGAACAAAATTGTAACTAAATCGTTTAGTCGCCAAATCTGGAATTAATCGCCAGATGCGGGATTGGATCTGAAAATTGGAAATTGATGATTCTGATCAGGACAATGGAACAAAACTGTTAAATAATTGTATTGTTATCGGTCTTGGACAAGTGAGCAAAATTTCGAATTAATCTGACCTTTTAAAGTTTGTAACAATTGAGTTCAAAGATTCGGTTACATACAAATGAAGCTTTTTTATGGGTGTTAAAAGAGAGGTAGATTGCGAACGTCGTTATAACGTCGTCCTTAGAAGAAACAGAAAGACTACGGGTCATTATGTATTTTTTTACCACCTTGAAAGAACGAAAACAACACTTGAGCTAGAACCTGATTCTCCAAACTTTCATACCATTCCGACGTTCTTAGAGCCCTTTCCTGAGAGTGAGAGCTATTTTAACGCCGAACTACAGAGGGCTGTTGTGGACAAATCTCGTAATCTTGAACCATGGTCAAGTGACGTGAACGACATCTTAGTGTCACTCCGTCTCCTAACTTCCACATCCACACCAACGGGAGGACGTTTGGGAAAACAATATATTTGCGTGCATTGACTTCTTCTGCGCAGGGGTTCATCAGCCCCGAGAATAGGACTCGCGCTCAGCCAGAGCCGTCACCTTTGGTCACGAGACTAGGGGAAGTGGTCCATTTATACGTCAAATTTTCCGCATTCAGCGAAAACCCATACAGTGGAGGTTGTATTGAATAAAAATCCGATCTTCTCCACATTCTCCCCTTCCTATTATGCCACCCCTTTATCCTCGGGGAACTATGTTCCTCCTCTCTAGCTGATTAAAAAAGGAAAAAGGTGGGAGCTACCACCTTAAAACACAATATACTGTCCCCCTCAATTTTTAAAATCAAAACAGAGAAAAAGGCAAAAGTTAAGGGGCTTCAAAAAAGCCCCCAAACGTGCATTGCCCCCCAAAAACTAGCTCCAGTGCTCCCCCGGCTCGTTTTAAACACGAAAATTTTTTTGTTGCTTTTTTTTTAATCCGCCCCCGTCAATTTTTCGCTGAACCCCTATTCACACTGAAGTAGATAACAGAAAATGAGTTGACTGGGCCGAAGTTTTCTCATGTGAAATCGCCCTTAAAAATATATGAAGAATGCATCAGCTCCACTACAAAACGAAAAATATGTTTGAAAGGGTAGTATTACAACATGTGGCTTGAAATTTAAAAATTGCCGACAATAGTTCACGGCTACGGACTCTAACAGAAAAAGGGGAAATTGAAATTATGAAGATTGTAATTTTTATGTGAAACTACCCGGTCCGGCGTTGCACGGTCTTTTTCTATTTTTATAAGTATTCCCTTCTCAATATCAGCACATCCAGGGTTGGGGGTTTCTATATTAAGATATCATTAAAATTCTCTTTTTTGAAAATTTTTTGACTTCACTGCCCCGTTGTACGGGTTTTCCCCCTCTACTTAGCCCGGCGTTACATGGGCTTTTACCAAATGTGTATAACTTAATCCCCATGGGAATTTTCTCTTTCCCTCAGGACGCTATTATTTCTGTGTGTGCACGCGCGCAATGTGTGTGATTTCTGTAATTAGGTTATAAAAATTCCCTTTTTCAAAATTTGCTCCACTTATTTACCTTGTCGGACTGGTTTCTTTTCCCTCCATGTACCCCCGGCATTGCACGAACATTTTTGAATGCATTACATATTGTCATTTAAAGTCCCCTTCCCCTGTCGCTGCCAGCTGTTCCTGGTGTGTGGGGGGATGTCTAAAATTAACGTCTTTTAAAAAATTTCCCTTTTTTTCAAAATTTTTTTTCCACACCCTTTCCCATTGTAAAGACACGTTTCTTTTTCTTCTCTCTATAGCCCGGCGTTAAAGTAGCTTTTTTGAGTGTAAAACTCTTTTCCCTGTTCTTCCCAGATACAAGATTTATCTTCGAATTTCGATCAATGACTTATAAAAAACAATATCACTTTAATTTAAAAAAATTATTAATTTAAAGCAATAAAAAACACCCTATTCTGATCTAAAAAGGAGGGGGGCCGACTAAAAATTCTTTTTGGGATCGAGACTTGGGGGGTTAGTAGTACTCTTTTAGGGTTTCACCCTAATTAATTTCCCTTTCCCAATGGCCAGTCAATTCGGAAAAATCAGCCCTCGAAATTCATGCTTGGCTTTTATAAAATTTAAAATTTTTAAATTTTTTCCGAACGAGTTCAAAAAGCGTTGGTAAATCGTCTGCTTTCTATCTGGAGGTTGGGGTTTTCCATTCCCGCGATCAATTTTTTTTCAATTTATTTAATTTTTTTTTTAATTAAATAAAATTTTATTTATGAAAGGTTTTTAAATATTAAATGATATTTTTTGTAATAATTTTTATTTTATAAAAAAAAAAATTATTTTGATTATATAAATAGTTATATTAAATTTTATGAATATATTTTATATTAAAAAAATAATATTTATAATAAAATATATAATAAATATTAAATGATATTTTATAAAAAAATTAGTTGAAAAATAGTTTTATAATTTTAAAAACAATATACTATAAATAAAAATTATATATAATATAAAATCAGTTTAAAATATATTATTATTTTTAAAATTTAAATTTTATTTTCAATTAATATAATAAAAAAAAATATTTTTTTATATGTTATTAAATTAATTTTTTTTTACAATTTTAAAAAAATTTAAAAAATTCCTTTTTTAAAAATAAATTTTTTTAAATTTTTAAAAATTTTATTTAAATAATTTTAATAAATCTATTTAAATAATTTCTATGAAAATTAATAAAAATTTTTTAATAATAAATTAATAATTTTAATTATAAATTAATAGTTTTAATAATAAATTAATAAATTAAATAATAAATTTTAAATTTTTATTTTTTAAATTAATAAAAATTTTAAATAAAAATTTAAATTAATTATAATAAATATTAATTAATTAATTAGTATAAATTTGATTAATTAATTAATTTTAATAAATAATAATTAATTTACAAATTTTTAAATTATTAAAAATTTTTTTCTTTAATATAATTTTTTTAAATATTTTTATTAATAACTATTTTTAATATTTTAATTAATAATAATTTTAAAAATTTTTTACTAGAAAAAAATGAAAATTAAATTTTTTTAAAATTTTTTTTTTTTGAAAAATTAAAAAATAATTAAAAAAAATATAAATTTTTTAATAAACCTTTCATAAATAAAAAATTTTAAATTTTAAAAAAAATAATTAAATGAATTGAAAAAAAAATTGATCGCGGGGGAATCAACCCCTAACCTCCAGCATAAAAAGGGGGGGCGATTTCCCAAAAATAAAGGCACGAACTCGTTGCAAAAAATTTAAAAATTTAATTGTATAAAAAGCTAAGCATGAATTTCAAAGGGTTTGGGTTTTCCGAATTGACTGGCCATTCGACGGAATTACATTGGGGGTTTAAACACCAAAAAAGTACTCCCTATTACACCAAGTCTCGACCCCAAAAAATTTCCTTAGTCTTGCCCCCCATGAACCCCCCAAAAATTTTTTTTTAACAATAGGTTATTTTGTAAAACCAAAATAATAAAATAGATTTCCAATTTTCATTAATTAATCAATCGTTGCATATAGTTAGCTTAAAAATGTCTCAAAATGTGTTTTTATCCAAAATAATTTGCCTTCCTTTTATTTTCAAATTTCATGGAAATAAAGAAAATGTCCAAACATTTATATATTCGCTTTATATTAACGATAATCAGCTTATAAGTGCCACAAAAAATCAAAAGACGTGGCTCAAAAACTAAATGGTCGCAATTAATGACTGTCAAGTGATAAAGGCAAGCACGTGTTCTCCATTGAATTTAAAACAGACATTGAACTATTTGTACTTGTTGTTCGAATTGTAAAAATTAGATAAAATTTCAAAAATTTTACAATTTAATTTCCCGATGTTCAAATGATATAAGAAAAATTTCTTCAAAAAGATTTTAGAATTTAAAAAAAAATTCTTATTTTATGCATGTACTTTTTTTTAAAACAAAAAGGGGGGGATTTTGGTAAAACCTATGAGCACTATTATTGTTCACAAATATGTAATTTTAAGAGGAAGTTTCTGTAAATAGCAAATGTTGGCAACAACGAAGTGCATGAACTTTTTAGCTGGAAGCACATTATTGCTTTTATCGCCTGTGACTCCGGGGGTCATATGTTTTTAAAAAAGATTGGCTAAAAAAGCGGTTTTTCATTATCAAGTGACTAAATGACGTCACACGAATTTAGTCCATTCGAATACGAATTATCTCTTGATGTTTTTCCAAAAGCAACATATGCTCATTTTTAAAAAAGACAGGGAGAAAATACGTTATAGTATAGATGCAAAGTAACTTTCGCAGTATAATTAACAAAATTGATATTGTTTATTCAAAATAAAAAATAAAAACTTGCATGTTCTTTATTATCAGTTTTTTTTAAAAAATTTCATCAGTGGATACTTCTTAGATGTACATATGAAGCATTAAAGGCTGAAAGCTCAAGATCTAAACCATGCATTTCACCACTATTTTTAAATTTATGCCGGAGTGATGATATTCTAAATAGTAACGTGTTAAGAGTGCTGCGCTTGCCCTGCTCAGGGGTGGTCCGGTGTGTGGGCTTCAAATCCGTGTGCTTCGATCTTCCGTCAAATGAAAGTGGTTTGATTCCACCTTCTAGGCAGGATTTTCCCATTTTTTATTTCACAAATAAAATGAGGCTTAAAATATATTTTTAACATATCATGCGCACGCTCATTTCCTCCTACTTTTAATTCTTGGAAATGACTTCTCATCGAACAATTTAAAATTATAAACGATATATTACATATAAAAACATCATTTGTTTATCATTACATGAAATTTTGTGCCATCGATTGGCTGATGGAAAAAATTCCTTTCTTATTAAAAAACCAGCAGATATATTGCCAAAACATTCGTTGCGTTCTTTTTGTTTTTCTTTTTAACTCCTTTCTAGAGACATTTAATTGAAAATGAGTTCTAATCCTTATCAGAAATGCGATTGTAACACCATTTCAAAAGTTACGTTCTTTTAGAATATGAGTAAGTTCAAGAACATTGCAAATAAGTGGAATAATGAAGAAAATGTATATTTTCTATGAACAAAAATAATATGCATATGTATTATATCAACATATTATTTTAGTTTCTCATTCTTAAAAAAGGGTTAAAATGTATTTCTAAAGGAAAAACCCCACATTTTTAAAATGTTCGATATTTTATGAGCAACAGCGATGATCTAAATTCTGTACATTTCAAGACACACCTCCTGTGTGAGGAGGTGTGTGTGGCCTTATTAATTGAAAATATTTATTTATCTTTTTAGGGAAAGGGGGTATTCAAACATTTTCGTAAATAAATTTGCTATTATAGTATTTTTGCATTTTTGTCTCAACTTATATAGATTCAGATATTACTATTTGTTTTTTTGTGGGGTTTTTATTTATGGTCTTAAAAGCAATTTTTAAAATACAATTTTTAAAAAAGTTATATTTTTTATTGAAAAAAATTGGAACACACAATGAATGAAATTCGGTTATTATATACACTGGTGTGCAAAACAAACAACAATGAAAAAATTTTGCGATAGCCATGAAATTGCGAAAAGGAGGTCCAAAATCAGTAGAGGGGCACAGTAAGTCAGTAGAAACTCATGCGTAAAACAAATATCAGGAACAAAACGTCAGAAGCGATGTGAGCGTACCCAAAACGCGTGATGTCGGCGCGCGCTGCTCAACAGTAGAATGGAAATGAAGGACGGAGACGCAATTCACCATATTCTCTCAAGTGCCAGTGGAGTCAGTTCGTGAAATATGGCTAGAAGAAATCATCTGGATGACTTACACGTGGAAGAATGATCGGAAAGCTGGAGGAGGGGCGTACTGTCACCGGGGTGTAGTTGCAGAGTTCGGAATCAACAAAGTGTCGTTTCGCGCGCGGAAAGCGTTCCAAACCACAGGTACAGCTGTTAAAAAGGTTGGTGTGGCCGCCGAGGACGACAACTGCGGGGATGACCGATATATCATCCTGCAGGCAAAAAGTTCGACAGCGATCGGCAAGCGCCATTGCTCAGAAACTCTGTACAGCAACAGGTCGACAAGTGTAGCGGTTTACTGTGGCCAACGCCTTCACAAAGGGGCCTGTTCACCCGCGTCCTGAACGCTGCCTCCCGTTGAAAAATGGTCACCGAAGCCACCGTTTACAGTGGGACAGAGAGCACAAAACTGGACAACTGATCAATGAGTCGTGTTCTCTTTACGGATGAGAGTCGGTTCAGTACCAGAAGCGATTCTCAACGCGTTTTGATTTGGAAGATCGGGACCCGGTTTTATCCCAGTAACATCAAGGAAAAGACATCGTTACGGTGGTCCTGGGTTCTTGTCTGGGTTGGCATTATGCTGAACGGCGGAACTGAGCTTCCCATTTTCGACAGAGGGTCTGTAACCGGGGATCGCTATTGTGAGGAGGTACTTCTTCCCCATCTGCATTTTTCCGAGGTGCCATTGGCCCAAACTTCATCTTTATGGATGACAATGCACTGCCACATCGCACTCTTGCTGTTGGGGGCTGCTGGAAAGTGAAGATATCACTCGAATGGATTGTAGCTTTGCTCACCAGATTTAAATCCCATCGAACATGTGTGGGATGCTTTGGGGAACGTATTGCCACACGCTCACATCATCGGAGTCAACCAACAACTCAAACAGATGTTGATTGAGGAATGGGCACTCCTACCTAAAGAAATGTTGCACCAGCTGGTTCTGGTATGCGGAGACGTTGCAAAGCAACCATTGTAGTAAGGGAGGGCATATACCATTTTAAAGGAACATCTGCTTGTTGTTCTTCCTGTTGGATAACAATCATGAGTCACGATACTATGCGTTCAAAAAAAAGCTTGTTTTTGTTTGATTCCATACCGTATGCGTTGTTTTCCCTTTTTTCATCGCCGATGCTTTCGTCACCCTTTTACGTACATAATACTCTCCCTCATTTCAAATTTCATGTCTCTCAGATGATTTTCTTGAAGTTATGGCAATAAACCCACCTGTTGCTTAAGTTTTGCACACCAGTGTATATAGCCCTTGTAAGCCATTTTGAAAAAATCAACAATATATATATATATATATATATATATATATATAAAACTAAAATATATATATATATATATTATATATATTTTATATATATATATATATATATATATATATATATATATATATTTCCTATTATGTCGAAAATTTTTGCTGTACGGGGAATGTTGGATCCATAAAGCATTGCTAACCATAAATCTGACCTAGTTCAGCAACAGCTTTAGAAATCATAATAGGTGTCCAGTTTAGTTCAAAGACTTTTTTTGTGTCTGGTGAATTCCAATTTCTTCCTTCTTTAGCACTGTAAATTCTAGAACTTCATCACTTTTATTTTATTATAAATATATATATATATATATATTGTTGAGATCTTTTCAAAAAGCTTACAGGGTCTGCGGTAGCCCAGTGGTCAAGGTATCGGATCATGGCAGGCATGTCATGAGTTCAGGCCATACCATAAGGCCCACTCATGTAGGGCAGCGATGCACTTTAAATCTGTCGAGAGATGAAACGTCCTCCCGTTAGTGTGGTGTGGTTAGGAGAGGGGGGTGCCAGCTCATGAGTCGTCCACGTCACTTGACCATGGTTCAAAGTTCCGTGAACTGTCTCCAAAAGCCCTTGTGTAGCTGATCAGTGTGAAATTAATATTCACTTATTCAAATAAAATATAGATAAAAAATACCGCTAACAGAGCGAATGGCCCGTACAACCTCCTTCTATGCTTTGTTCTTACATTCTATCGGGTAAGCAATGATAAACACTTTATAATTTAAATATCGCCATCTAGTGGCATAAATTAACCCTAACATATATATATTGAGTGTAAATAGAAACTAAATGAAGAAAAAAAAATGTTTATGAATGTTGCCTCATTAGGCCCTATAGATGTTGATAAATTATGTTCGTATAAAGAAAGAAGTAAGAATATATAAAAAGTATAAGTTCTTTGATATTTTACTCGAATTATACAATGAAACAACAACATTATGTGTTGTTTTTCAGGATGCTATGAATGAATAATATTATGTTCCATTTCCCTTTTTTTTTTAAATTTCATGAAGATCAAGGTATATTTACAGATATTTTTATATTCCTCTTACATTCATCGTCATTAGTCA
>BMAV01019392.1:0-23109 GCA_019973955.1 Trichonephila inaurata madagascariensis
TTTGTGTGTTTTACATATGGTATTTCTATTAGTTTTGATAACCTGTATTTTTTTTTCAGTTTTCCTTTTTGGGCATAACTTTAAATTTTGGGGGTGATTCGGAAAATTTAACAATTTCGGCTCTAGAGTACAATCCGGGAAGAATGCCCCGGATGACATCTAGAGCATTTTAAATTGACCACGGCAGGAAGTTTAGGCCCGAACCTCTGGCACTTGTAACAGCGCAGAGGATTCGGTATATAGGGACGATTTACAAAAAACCAGTTTTTTGGAGTTGGCAGTTTTGGGCTATTGAACGTTTTAAGTGTTTAGGGGTGAAAGTGAGTATCTTTCTTAAAGTGATTCTTCTGACTTGCATACACCCGATCTGAAAATCCCAGTATTTCAGCCTCAGAAGTGTTTAAAAGTCGGTTCTAAAACACCCTATAGACGAGTTTTTAGGGGGAGTTACTGGGGGGGAGAGTCAAGGGTTTTAGCAGATAAATGGGATTTGGGATGAATAGCAGAATTAGTTTCAAAAAGTAAATCCCCATTTTTTTTTTTAACTGATTTCGGCTCACCAATTGCTTGAAGAGCTTTGAAAATAGCAAAAGGAGTTTTTTTAAACATTTCATTGGGGAAAGAATATGAAGAAACGTGTTTTTTTAGCAATTTCAAAAAATTGGGGTTTTGGGTAATCAAGGGCCCTTTTACCCGCACAGCAGTTTGGGGATCCAAAAACGCGTATACCACTTCACCGGGGGCCCCACCCACCACGGAGTCCAAAAAGGGGGAGGTGTGTCCCGGCAACCCCAAAACCAGGCACGGCGCTTACCGGGGAGTAACCCAGAATATGGAAACAGCCAGGGTGGGGATCCAAGGGGTAAACCAAATCCCATCTGCAGCACTAACCCTTTAGCAGTGTCTCTTCGGGACACCGAAAAAAGGTATTTCCAGCCGATTGACAGGAGCGGGCTCCCCCCACCCGTCTGTAAGCGTGGGGCCGGGAACGCAGAGGTATCCCTAGGACTAACCCCCCCATACTGGAGAAGGTGGGCAAAGGGAACGCAAAAGGGTCCCCAGAACACCATTTTCCCTTACGGACGCCGCACACGGCAAACATGCGGGGCGGAAAACCAACGGGTTTAAACAAAATAAAAAAGTAACATAATCAAAGATTTTAAAAAAATATACGAAAAAAAGGAACTAAAGTAAATCTACAAATGTAAACCATAAATGTTGTAGTAAAAAGTAAGTTTTTTCATCAGAAAAAAAATTTAACATAGTTATTTTTACATAGGCGTGGTCTAGACGGGAAAAAGAAAAGGGAAATTTGAATGGCAAGAAGAAGGGCCAAAAAAGAGAAAGATCACTAGGGTACCCTGGGCCCCTGAAAGCCAAAGGTTTCCCAAAAAAGACAGTAAAACCCCCTTTTAGGAAAAAGAAAAAGATCACTGGGGCACCTGGGAGGGGGTAAAACCCCGAACCACCTAAGGGGGTTTCCCCGTTGATTGGGTTGTTGGGGCATCCTGAAAATTAGGGGATGGGGGGTTTTTGAAAGTTTTGGGGATTTGGCGGGTTTTTTTTACTTTTCTGCGGTGAGATGGCTGCCGCTGCTTTTAAGACATTTAGGGCTCTTGTTACAGAGACGGGAGTGGTAAAAAAATTCCTGGAAAAGCGATAACCCCTGGGAGGCATTTTGAGGTTTTAAAGGTTAAATTACCAAAAAAAAACCCCTATGTTTGTTATAGGGAAAAAAATCTCTTTATTTTCCGGGGTTTTTCTTGAGGACTCCCAAAAAAAGGGGATGTTTGTATTGGTTTTTCTTTTCCCCTTAGAATAAAAATGTGGCGGGGATCAAAACCCAAAAACCCTTAAGTTCTGCCCCGCGTCTTTTTCTGATAAAAAATCGGTAGGTAGTTCCCTCGAATAACAGTTTTTTAACCCGTTTATTTCAAAAAGTATGCGACCTCTTTTTTTGGGCCCTTTGTAGATGGGGTTTGGGGCGATCCCTAAATTTTAAATTTTGGGGAAAACCCCTTTTCCGTTTTCAAATCCCTCTAGTGTACTACTTCAAATGACTACCAAAAGTGTTGAGCAGCCCGGTGGTTTCCCGGCTTGCATCGATGACGATGGAAACTTATTTTTTTTTTCGGAGACGAAAGTGAATTCCTCGTCTTCAGTGTCCGGGGAGGTTGCCCTCGCTTTTTGGGGGAATCCCGCGCGCTAACAGCGACACCGGGGGGGGCAGCCTTCGTATTTTTTGGTCCCGAGCTGCCCCGTCGGATGGGGCTTTCCATCGCCCCCCGATTCCCGTGGGCGATAGGAGTGGGGGGGAAAGGGGTTGGGTTGCCGGAGCGGTTAGGGGGTCGTGGCGCGTTGTTTTTTTCCCTTTCTGTGCCTTTGGGGGAGGAGAAACCGTGGCGCGCTTTTTTGTTTTCTTCTTTTTCGCTTTCGAAGGAGAAGGGTGGGAAAGGGGGCAGTGGGGAACTTGGATTGGGGTTTTTTTTATCCTCGATATACCCTTTTAAAATTTTGCGGTTTTGCAGCCTAATTGACTTTCCCAAACCTTCTTGCAACGAATTGAACTTGTTAATTTAATTTAAGCTTATTTTTCATCATTTAAAGCTCCCGGGTTTTTTTTTTGTATCTTTTTATTTTCTAGGTAAAAGATAAAACCCCGACTGGAGCATGTCCGGGTGTGATCTAGAGTGTCGAGGGCCTTTTGCAACATCAAAAAATAAGAGGTTCCAATGAAAAAAACGTAATTTACCAGGGGAGACGCCACATCTGTTTGGCCGGAAACATATCCATTCCAAAAAACCAGGTCGAAATCAAGAATTCAAAAAGGGCAATTTTAAAAGTGATCGCAGAACCAGGGACCATGTATCAGCCCAGGGGTTTAAAACACCGCGTGGCAGACCAAGTCCGATAAAAATCGGGGAAAAACACGGAAATAATCCTAATAATAGGGTCACAACCAACCAAAAAAAGGAACCGCCGTTAAAAAAGACCCAGAAAAAAAATACAACACCAGCTCGATGAAGTCGGATAAAACAATCCAGAACGGGGCCAAGACGATTGAAAAAGGGGTCGCAGTCAAGGACAGAAAAACTGCGTGTGAAGTCTACAACGACAAGAAGCAGATTGAACGAATGGCTTGTGTCAGCACAAGTGATTGGCTACCCACTTGACACTTTTCTGGGGGCTGGGGTCTCGTCAGACTCCTCCGTCCCATATCGGGAACTGAATGGGCCTTGTGTTGAGTTCCTTTGGGTTTGGTTGGGAGAGTAGGTGTGGCCATTAGAGCAGGGGGACGAATGGGAATCCAGCAGGCTTCGACGGTTAAAAAAGGGTGAATCTATTGGCTCGTGAGCTTTTGGGCTTTGAGATGAAATTGCCTGATCGTTAAAAAGGAAAATTAAATCTATTGAGATGAGGGGACATTACGGTAAGTTTAAATTTAAAATTAGAAATTAAATGAATAGGAAAATTAATCAAGCACGCTTCCATGAGCATTAGTGCTTGCCTTTTGAAGTCTTTTTGGTTTCTTTAAAGTTGGGAGGATTTGTTTTTAAACTTAGGGAATTGTTTAAATATATTGGAAACTATTTTAAAGAGAGCTATAATGTCTTTAATATCAGAACTATGTTATTATTAATTTCGGTAACAGGGGTAGCATGGGGAGGACTTTGTCTTTCAGAGTTTGTTATTGGCGGTAGAGGGTTTGGGGTCATTTATTGGAAATACCAGAAACAATGCTGGCGAAGGAAATTCCTTCGACAACATTTTTACTGGTGAAACTTTTTCTGTTTCGATTATTAGGCACCATTTTTGGGTTTAGGAAGTTAGGGCTTTTTCTGTAACAGGCGGTATGCCCGTACACTGACCAGTTGATACAATGGGGATTCTCCTGCCTTTCTTTAATTTCACAATTTTAGTAGTGCTCCTTTCCACACTTGAGGCATCTGGGGTTCATTGGCGATAGCGGCAGTATGAAAAAAAAATTGTTCATTAAAACATTGAATGTACCGAAGGGAGTACCCTTAAATTTTTAAACCCTGCATGTATCCCAAGTGGGAAAGGTCAAATATGGATAGATTGAATTTGTTGCGGCAAAGTTACCCAGGAAAAAGGGGGGAGTGAAAGTTTGGTTTTTAAATTCCTTTGGCTGACACTTGTTAGCGTAGCCAAGATCTTCTAAATGGGTTTAAAAAATTTCATCAGTCTTAGAGCATCCTGGTAATCCTTTAACAACTTTAATCGGTTTTTCTTCTTTAGGCTTAATGACATGGAACTCCATGTCGTGATCTTCGTCCATGAAATTAATTAACTCGCGATATTCTTCGTGACATTCAAGGTTAATTTAATATGATATCCTGAGGTTTTAAATTTTGGTTGGAAATTTTTAATTATTTTATCTAATTGTTCTCTGTAATTATTTTTGATTTTAAAAGACAGGAGTCGGGGTTTGGGGACGGGAATTTCGATTTAGATTGAGGAATTTCGATTTCAGCTCTAAATTATCAAAAGTATTGTTCGTTTTCTATAGGTTTAAGCACTGGAGTTGGGGTGATAGGTCGGGCTGTTTTATTAGGGAAGACAAAGCCATCCGAGCTACCTTTGCTCTTTTTTCTTTTATGTGAAGATTTTTTAACATTAGTATTAGTATTAGAATTAGAATTAGAAGAAATCATATCAACATCATTATCACTATCATTATCTTTAGTTTTTAAAATTGAATGATCAGGGCAATTAACATTAAACAGGAGGTAAAGTCCTGCTCACTACCAGTTGTTCCTTGCTTTCAGCGTCTCCTGGAGCGCCTCCCTTTAAGACTGTAAGTACTTTCCCTTTCTTATTCGTCCTTTCGCAACATACTTTCCTTTTATATCCATTAGATTATATCTTTCCTTCAAGGCGTTCGATCTAGCCTCGTCTTCACAGTCTGTCTTCGCTCGGCTTGGGCGTTGTACATCTGGACGAATTAGAAGAAGATCGACTTTTGTTCAATTTAGTCGTAATTGCGGACATTTTCATCAAAAATTAAAGTCTCTAAAGCAAAACACTCACAATGAGCCTCGCCTTTGATACCAGGAGCCCTTAAAAGGGCTACAAAGGTCCTTATGAGATCTCACACTTAACGTATTAAAGAAAATGGCGACTGCAGATAACACACGTGCTCTCAGCTCAGCGTCTGACTATCCTCTCTTTTGATTCTTTTTGAAATCTTTTCTGATTGGCTACCTTTTCTAAAACTATTTTTACCCTATTAGCCGAACCCTGGCTCGGCCAATAGGCCTCCCCCTCAACGTAATGAATATTCCCCGATCTTCATTTTTCCCCCATTACTTTCTGATCCTTGGTCTCTTGCTGGCCCCCGATTGGACGGCCTTCTCCGCCCACAATTCTCAAGTACTATTTTCAATTTTCTAGCTCTTAAAAGGATTTTTTTTTATATTTTTAATATTAAATTTAAAATTTTCTTATCATTTTTAAAATGGGCATTGGTAATTTTTCCAAAACATCTTCATTTCCAGGATAGGAGGTTAGAGTCCGGAAGGACTATGTACTCCGAATCGTACCCCAACGATCACAGTGCCTTGTAACCACACCCTCTCACCACGTCTCAACAACCAATCAGGATGTTCCCTCTCATCAAGGCAGCTACTAACTCAGGCATCATTCACTCTTGATTGGGCCGCCGGAGACCGAGCCGAGATCGGGGTCTTGGCTGCTCTAGGGGAGGTCGTGTGAGAAACTTGCTCCGTACCTACCCCCTCGTGTTCTAAATTCAGATCGTATATTAGTCTATTGGAGGCAATTGAGCCTGTCGTCCTATAGCTCTTATCAGAGCTTTTAGTGTAGGGCGACATCCAGTAGATTGATTTCTTTCTACTTTCTACAAATATCGATTGAATTTCCCGGACTTTGACCATGGACATGACTTTGGACACCGCTGCGATTATGGACTCTAGAACCCCCTCAAGGCCCTCAACTCCCGTCCTGTCTCCTCAATGCCAGAGACGGATTTTTCTGAATGAGGAAATCCAGAAATTCACCTTTCTGGCTCAAGGACTTGAAACCTCTCTGGAATCGATAAGGATATTCGGCACAGTTGACGAAAATGATCCCTATGTAGTGAAAACCAGGACTGAACTTCAGGATTACAACTCTCTCCTAAATCTAGCGGTAAGTGAGTTTAACTCTCTCTCTGTTTGTGATTTATCTGGCTGCCCTCATCATAATACTCCTCTTAGCTCCCCCTCAAAGAATTCAGTAATATCTCAAATAACTTTAAATGAAAATGACTCAATTTCTGTGCCATCTAAAACTCTAAAAAGGAAGGATACCGATGACGACGGCTTTATCACGCCGCCGACCAGTAAAGTTAATAAACTGCAAGCTGTGCTACTCAACAAAAATTTAATATAGACTTAAGAAATAAATTTAAAAATCTTGTTATCGAACCGACTAGGATTTCCACTGAGACCACCGCTTCCCCGAGAAAACCCACCCAACCCCAGCAACCTGTTAAGAATCTTCCCCCAGTAATGCTTAAAGTTCAACTAAACTATATCACCCAAATGAAAATAATTACCGATAAAATGCCCTTTGTCCGTGGTAAGCTTACAGGTGAATACCTTAAGCTTTACACGGACACTTTTGAACAGCAAAGAAATTTAATCCACTACTTAGAGGAACTCGACTACGAGTTCCATGTCATCCCTGCAAAAGCTGACCGCCCCATTAAAATCGTTATCAAAGGCCTACCCCGTGATACCCCCATCATTAACATTCAAGAAGAACTTGTAGAGCTTGGTTTTACGATCGAAAGAGTTTCTCAACTCACCGGTCGTATCACCAAACAACCCCTCCCCATTTTCCTAGTTACCCTCCCCCGTAATCTTTTTAACTCCAAAATATTTGATTTAAATAAATTGTGTTATCTTTCTGTAAGAGTAGACGGGTATGAGAGTAAGGGTGTTACCCAATGCTACTCATGCAATAAGTTTAACCATACTGCTGAAAATTGTCACCATAAACCCAGATGCCTTAAATGCGGACTTCACCATCAAACGAAGGAATGTGAAATTAAAAGGGTTGATAATATGTACTGTATCAACTGCCAAGTTTACGGCCATATGGCCAATTATGCTAAATGCCCCCAATCCCCAAAGCCCAAAAAAGGCGCTAATGACCCTAATAGTAAAAATACATATTCTAATGTCGTCAATAGTATTGTTCGTCCTAATATTTCATACGCAAATGCTCTAAAAGGTAATGTTATCAACTCTAATTCACATTCCTCTCCCAAAAGATGGCGACAGGTAACAGTGGAAATTCCGCCAGTTCCTCCCAGACTCAGGCCAATAGTATTACTATCTCCCCCCCAGATACCTCTTATTCAAATTCTTTCTAATAACCCTGCTAATTTTTAAACACCCAATCATTACAAGGAATCATTCAAGCCCTAACTGCTCCCCACCGTGCAAATTTGCCATGAACTTTGCTGCCCACCTCCCCAACATAACAAAACAGGTAAAATAAAAGTAAAGGGCGCAAAAGAGAATTGTGCGCCCTAGTAGGGCTATTCGAAAATTACGATGATTAGTCGGGCCCTTTATTGGCCTAAGTCTGGTTTCTTGGGAAAGCAAACGGCATTCTAAATAGAATTCAAGAATTTAGAATCTTCGTGAGAATACCCCTGATGTTATTTTATTGCGGGAAACACATCTGGGGACCAACACACAATTTTAGCATTGCAAACTACAAGTGTTACAGAAATGACCGAGTTCGGAGGGGGCATGCTTCCGGGGGCACCCCCACCCTTTTTAAAAAAAGTCTTTTCCCCCCACTTTAATCCCCCTGTTCCTAATCTCTATCTTTGTCGAACCCGACAACGGTCCCAGTTTCCCCTTTTTCGGACGCCGGCAGAAATGACGCCCAAATTGAACTGGTCCGACAGGACCGACAATCAATCTGAACATTCTGATACCACGGGAGGGTTTGGGGAGCGAGCTTCCATCACGTATGACTTTTTGGCAAAGGATTTATCTGAAAACCTAAACTTTTTTCGAGAAACCATCCGGTCGGAATATTTTCCGCGGCGGGGGGGGAAGCCCCACGACCCCCCCCGTCCTAATGACCCTGATTTTCCAAAAATTACCACGGGGGAGAAAAAAGGAAATCGGGTGAGATTTTCTCTGTTTTTCTCACCCAGCCCAACGTCCCCTTATTTCAAGATCCGCCCAAAAAGGGGGGGCTTGATTGTGCCCCGGAAAACAAAACCAGGTCTTGACCCCCCTTTTCCTCAGAGGGGGGAAAAAAACCCGGCAGCGGTTCTTCCCTCTCCCCGCAAGGGTGGTGTTAAAAATGTTGGGGGGGGAAACACCTGATCCCGAAGGGTCTAAATCTCCTTTTTTTTCTTTGTTGGGGGTTAGTTTTTATTGATAGTTTGCCCTTTTTTAGTTTAAAATAATTGATACTATGAGAGAAAAAAATATGCCAGAGTTAAATTTGATACAGTGCCTGCCGTTAAGCGGCGGCGGAAACATTGAAGTACGGCGGGGAAAGGCCGGCGAACCGGTCCGATCACCGCTCGTCTACAGGACGGCCGCCGAAGCGACCGTATTTACGAATCTTTAGTGAAGTATACGCCGTCCAATCAGGGGGCAGCTACTAGCATGGGGGTGTGGTCAGGCAGGAGTTTGGAAAATGAGAGAAAAAATTTGAGAAGAGAAAAAGTGTGGGAGAGCGAGTCTCCCTATTGGTCGAGTAACTCGCCTCCGATTGGAGGAACGAGTTACTCAGAAAAATAAGGATGATGGAGTGAGAAATTTTTAGAGTAAAATGTTACGGGGTCTTTTAAAGTTAGGATCGGGAGTATAGATTTCTATTTTCTTTAAAGTTTTATTATCAATTCTTTCTAATTTATCAAAAAAGGTGATAGAGATAGATTTAATAGTTTCCCGCACGGTTTTGAGTTGAAGCGCAGATCTGAGATCCGCGTTTCTCACAAACCATGGGGAGTTTGTTAGTTTCCTGATAATTAGATTTTGAGCGGACTCTAAGTAGTTGATATTAGTGCTAGCCGCATGTCCCCAGATTGGGGAGGCGTATAGGATTACTGGTCTGAGTAAGGAGGTATAGATAAGCAATCTGTTTTTAATCGACAACGGAGAATTCCGAGTGAAATAAGGGTAATAAATGCAAGCTAAAGCTCGGATCTTGGATTTAAGATTTAAAATATGGGGTTTGAAACTTAAGCTTTCGTCTAGGGTGACGCCAAGATATTTGACGTTTTTGGACCAGGGAACCGGGTGATTCTGTACGTGTACGGGTGGTGGTTTGTGAGTCCCGCCCTTAGCGGAGAAGAAGACTGCTTCGGTTTTCGTCGGGTTAATGGCGATTTTCCATTTTCGATACCAGTCCTCTAGCTCCGCTAGGTGCCTGTGTAAAAAGTGTGTGATGCAGATCTTGTTTGTGCTTTGGGCCAGGATCGCTGTGTCGTCTGCGTAGAGACAAATGGTCGTGCGACTAGTTTTGGGGATATCATTTATGTAGATGTTAAAGAGTGTGGGGGAGAGGAGGGCTCCTTGCGGCGCCCCCGCTCGTATCTTTCTGATTGAAGAATGAGTATCGTTGACTCTGACTGCGAAGCTTCTGTTAGTCAGAAAAGATTTAATTATCAGAATTAGTTGGAGTATTAATCTTGATGAGCTTGTATAGCAAGCCCGTATGCCAGACACGGTCGAAGGCTTTCTGGATGTCCAGAAAAATTGCCCCGGTGTACTTTTTATCTTTAAGCCCCGTCTTGACGTACTCAACTACTCTTAGCAACTGGTGCGAAGTCGAGAGTTGAGTCCGGAAACCGTGCTGTTGAGAAATCAGGATATTATTGTTAGTAAGATGAGTGTTAAGTCTCGAGAGAATTATTTTCTCTGCGAGTTTGCTTAACACTGGTAGGAGACTTATTGGTCTATAACTGTCGGCAGAGTTGCGAGGCTTTTTGGGCTTTAGAATAGGGATGACAGAGGCAGATTTCCAGGAATCTGGAAAGTGCCCTGTAATGAAAATATTTGAGATAATGTTAGTAATTTGAAAAATTACAAATAGGGAAGATTTTGTAAGATTTTGTTAGTTATTCCTTCCCTGCCCGGAGCTCGTTTGACTTTTGATTTCTTTATATATTCGATGATCTCCGAGGGCATGGGAGGAGGTAGGGGTGGGGCGTCGAAGTTATTTTCATTGAGAAAATAATTTTCGACGATCCTGTTAGTTATAAAATCAGAAGAATGAGAGATATCATTATTTTGGAATTGAGATTCCAGGGAGCATGCGAGGACTTCGGCTTTGTCAGAGTCTGTATTTGCGATCCCGGCTGGGCCGTTAAGGGCGTAAACTGGTGTTTTCTTCTTCCTCAACTCCTTCGACATCTCCCAGAGGGATCCGTCGTCGGGGTCGAGAGAGCGTAAGTCGTCTTCCCAGATCTTATTTTGGAAAGATTTGATTTTCCTGCGTAGTCGGTTGTGTATGTTGTTTAGCACTCTCTTGTCGCTCGGGTTTCTGGTGAACTGCCAGATTTTCCTCGCTCTGTTTCGTTCCACGATTAGCTCCCGAATTTCGGTGCTAACGTAGGACGAGTGTCTGGCATTTACTGGTTTAGAAGAGAGTGCGTGAGTGAATAAGATTTTGTTTGTGAGGTCGGCAACTTGTGTTTCGACGTCTTCCCCCGTGCGCGCGGTGATTGGATGGAAAGAGAAGTGGGCGGGACTTAGGAGGTCTCGGAAGGCCGCCCAGTCCGTTGATGTGTGCCGCTTCGGGAAAGCGAAGCGGGTGTTTGTGTCGAAACTTATTAAAATTGGGTTGTGATCGGAACTAAGCTCCGAGATCGATTCTACTTGGCAGTGCCAATGTAGATTTCTCGTCAGAGCGAAGTCTATGATTGATGCGGAGGTATGGCCAAATCTAGTGGGAGTTTGTGGGGCTATTATTTGCGTGTCTGTTGAATCAAGTAGATTTTTGATTATGGTCCCGCGGTAGTTGATACGTCGACTACCCCAGGAGGTGTGATGGGCGTTATAATCTCCGCATAAAATAGAAGCTCCGCCGAGGCTAAAAAGGGCTTCTAGATCAGTGTTGATGTGTTGGTATGGAATGTTGGGTGATATGTAGATGGAAGATATTAAAAGTGGAGTTCCTCCGGGTGGGGTGAGGGTGACCGAAGTCGCCTCCAACGTACCCATCGGTGGTGTCGGTGTGTGGTGGTGGGGGAGGGAAGACTTGAGTATAATTGCAGTGCCGCCTCTCGGATTACAATTGGGTGCGTGTGGCCTATCGTTTCGATAGGTCGTGAAATTTGGTATCTGTAGCGAGTCACCCGGTCCGAGGTGGGTCTCTTGAATTAGAAAAATATCGGGATGATGCTTATCTATGAAATCACGCATCTCGACGGTGCGTGATCTAACTCCGTTCGCATTCCAGGATGCTATTCTAAGTCCGAAGCAACTGTAATCCATCAATGGAAGTTCATGATATGGCGGTAGAACACGTCTACCCTCTCGTTGCCCTGTGCGTTTCGGAGCTGCTTACCCAACTCTATAAAAGAGGGGTAATCCTGAAAAAATTTTCTCAGCTCCGAAATCGCATCCATGAACCCGAAGGTCTCATTTTCGTTCGTGGGTTTGGGAGTTCTTTTTTCCCTGGGAGGGAGTGGGGTTGCTTCGGGCTTAGAATTGGCTGACTCGGACTGGTCGAGAGGTGGCGCCATCTGTTGGTTTCCTTTGACAACATTTGCAAAGGAAATGTTTTTGCACTGCAGCAGTGCTGGGATTAAAAGTATTTTGCTTATTAAAGATATTTTGATTATTAACGTTATTTTTATTTTTATCGTTATTTCTATTTTGGGAGGCTGCTCCCTTTCTGGTTTTAGGATATTTTTCGCAGCGATGCGAGTTGGCCATGTGGCCTTTTTGGTTGCAATTGATGCAGGTGGGGTTTTCTATTTTAGTTTGGATAGGGCAATCACCGGTTTTATGCGGTTCACCGCATTTTAGACACCTGGTCTTGATATTGCAATTTTTCGAGGAATGGTTGAACAGGTTGCAGTTATAACACTGCGTTGCACCTGGTCGTCTATTGAAAGTATCAATTTTGACTGTTAAGTAACAGCACTTATCCAATTGAAAAATGTCCGGGGAATCGGGACATTTTTGAAGCTCCACCATAAAAATGGGGAGTTTTAATTTTGTTTTGGCTTTGGTGAGCTGGGCCACCTTATTGACTTTGAAGCCTTTGACCACGAGGTCGGCTTTAATGTCTTCGATATCCGTGGATACCGGAAGTCCTTTGATTACGATTTTTTGGGGTCTCTTGTTTAGTGGCTCGAGGGCAAAGTACTGTTCACCTTTTTCCGTAAGGAAATTGGTGATAGCACGATGTTCCTCTGCCGAAGATGCAAAAATTTTGAGGTACTCCCCGGACAGTTTTGAATTGGATTTTGGATAGCGTCTGTTGATTTCCTGCATTATCAGGTTGAAATTTTTCTGGTATCTGAGGTGGATGGGGGGCAACTGGCATCGCTACGTTGTCCTGAGTCAGCGTCGCGGTACTGGCTAGAGGCTGAAATTTATTAGCGGTATTTACGGGTGCGTTGGCACCGATCGAATAATTCTGAAGCACTTTTTGCTTCTTAGCTGCTTTAGTGGGGGTGGTGAAACCGTCTGAGCGGTCACTATTTTTAAGTTTATCGTTATTGGTTTTAGAAACGTTTAGTTTTTCCAGTTGGTTTTCCAACTGGGTAGTGGCTTTAAGATTAGTTTTTTGGTCTTCATTGCTTATGGGGTGAATCTGGCAATTAATTTTAGGGCAAGTACCAATTAGAGCTAACTCACCCGCAACGTCTTCGAGGCTGGCCGACGTCTTTTCTATTTCCTGAATTAGGTTGTCGTAAGCCGTCTTATTCCCTCTCATCACTCCTGTGACAATCATTTCCTGTATTTCCCGGTGGTGCCGGAGTCGGGCTTCATGCAGCAGCTGAAAGTCCCTCAGGTCTACGAGCTTGGCGCACGTGGCATCGTTATCCTCGTCGGTAGGGATGGAATCAGTTTCCATCGATGGGGCAGTTTCTTCGTCCGGAGCGGACGGATTACTAAGCGCTGGGAAATCTTCGTCTAAGGCCTTAGCCATAGTCAAGTGAAAAGGCAAGGGTAGAAAGGCGAAACGCAGCGTTGACGCTGATGGTTTCGCTCCCCCAAGCAGCTTGTCAGCAAAGTTCGCTCTCCCCGTTCCTCCCCACCCCCTCCTCCCGCTTCCGCGCCGTCGATCGATTGCGCTTCGGAAGGAGAGGAAATGGAAACTGCGGAAAACTCGCAGCCTATTCCTGCTACCCAGAATTCTTTACCCGCCGCAAATGAGGTGCCTGAGGTTGTAAAGAAACCCCGCATTCCCCCATTCTTCATTTCTCCAAAGGGAGATTGGAGACAGCTTGTGGCCCTGGCCAAACTTATCGCCCCATCCTTCCAGTCCCAAATGTCTGGAAGATTTTTAAAGGTAACTGTCGCCGACGAAGTCGAGCACAGGGACCTTAGCCGATGGCTCGAAACGACCGGGGTCGAGTTTAAAAGCTTTATGCTTAAGCAGGACCGACCCGTGAAAGTCGTCATCAGAGGACTCCCCTCCAACACGGAGCCGGAAGACATTAAGCTTGAAATCGAAACCCAGGGTTTCAACGTCTTAAAAATTTTCAAATGAAGAACTATAGAACCAAGGCCCCAATGCCTCTGTTCTATCTCCAAATCGAGAATGGGGCGATAGCCCCTAAAATATATGACTTCACCGAACTCTTTGGCACCCGCATCGAAGTCAAACCCTTCGATCGCGGGAACAAAATTAACCAATGCTGGCGCTGTCAAGGATGGTTCCACTCCTCGGAGGTGTGCCACCTTCCGCCACGCTGCGTCAAGTGTGCAGGGCCCCATTTGGACAAAGACTGCACACTAACATTCGACGAGCCAATGAAGTGCGCAAATTGCTCAGGGGCGCACGCGGCAAATTGGAGCCGCTGCCCCAAGCATCCTGCCAATGCCAAGAAGAAGGGCAAGAATAACTCTAAAAAGGGCTCCAAGCCTATTCAAAAACCCAAACCGATCCCTCAGGCACCTCGCCCCGATATCTCCAAGGCGAGAAAAGTTACTAAAAATTTGAACTACGCCAGCGTAGTTCAAAACACTATACCTCAGGAGCATGTTAGCCCCCCTCCTACTATTTCGGCCCCCCCTACACCGGCCCCTAGCAAAGATGCCTGCATAAACGCCGAAGTCTTTAAAAGACCTGCTAGTGCTCATTGAGGACGCCTGGGTGTGTCGACAAGCAGGTCTTCTGCAGGGCGTTCAAAACCCCTTCCTGCACTCCGCACGGCATCTGCGGATGTAGATAAAACATATGTAATTTTCGAAGCCTACTGCAGGCTTCGTTCCTCCCAACCTTAATTTTCCCAGCTCACGTGCAAAATTCTTAAAATCGGATTTTGGAACGCAAATTCTTTGCGCAACAAAATCCACGAAGTCCGTGAGTTTGTATCAGAGCAAAACCTTGATTTGTTTTTGGTCCAAGAAACCTGGCTCGAGCCAGGTATCGACCCTCAGATTACAACTATCGTCTTTTTCAAAGACGATAGAGTCGGCATATTCCATCTACGTGCACAAGGCGGCACCGCTATTTACTGTAAAACGATATCGTACACAACAGAGTGCCCCTTCCCGAAATGCAGGGAATGGACGCCACTGCTGTGCAAATTAAAATTAATAATTTCCCCCATTAATATCACCCCTGCTACGTGAGGGCTCGCGCACGCCGCAAACTTCCCCACCGACGACTTTAAAAAGTTTTCAATTCTGCAGTAACTCTATCATTGCTGGAAATTCTTAATGCCGCACATGTGAATTGGCACAACACCAAGTCAACCTCGCCAGGCAGCAGCTGAACAAACTACCCGCAAACCTCGGGAGCGAAACTAGCGTTGCAGCGCTCAGTCCCACATTACGCTCAACCGCAAGCGCGGTATGGTTCGGTGATTGACTTGGCTGTGTTCAAGCACATCCCCTTCAACCACAGTATCAGAGTCCTGAACGAACCCAGCTCTGATCACTTCCCTGTCATTCTCGAAATTAATCTTAATACCACTATTATTAAAAACCCAGAGCAACTTTCCACAAATTGGAATAATTTTAAATTCGCTTTAAATAATAAACCCATCCCCTCTCATGACCTCACCAGCAATGAAAATATCGAGCTCGCCATAAGCGAACTTAATCAAAATTTCTCCGAAGCTTTCGTTGAGGCTTCAAAACCAAAATTTAAAAACACCCCCAAGTACCTCACTCCTGAAATCAAAACCAAAATTCATCAACGAAATAGGCTTCGGAAAATTTGGCAAAGAACCAGATGTCCCAGCTTATACAGTGAATTCCGTTGCCTCAGTCGTGAGATAGCAAAGGAAATTAAAATTCATTCCCACACCCAATGGGAAAAACACATTGAGGCGCTCTCGCCTGTCGACAACACCCTTTGGAGGAAATCCTCTTTCCTACGCAAGCCTTTTCATCCCATTCCCCCCCTTCAGGGGGCACTAGGCAGTATCGCGATAACCCCTATTGAAAAGGCGGAGGTTATCGCAGACAGCTTGCAAGATCAATTCCTACCAAATCACGTCGTTGGACGCGAAGACTTCGCCCAACGCACCCACACGGAAGTGGAAAACTTCCTCTCCTCCCCCCACGCTCAAGAAATTGAGCCCTCGCCACCCGTCGGAGATTCTCATATTTACGTGCAAAGAATGAAGCCTAAGAAATCCCCTGACTTGATCAAATTTCTAAATTGTATGATTGCAATTTACCCCTTAAATTCCTCCTATTTATTACTTTCCTAATAAATCAGTTTTTAAAATAATTATTTCCCTAATTCCTGAAAACAGCCGTGGTTATCCCCATCTAAAACCCCGGATAAAAATCCGGAAATCCCCCAAAATTATCGTCCAATCTCACCCTAAGCAGTTTGGAGTAAAGTATACTACTTTTGTGTTACCCGACGCCTGAATCAATAATACTGCGCTGCTGCAAATTTCATCATCCTCAGCAGTGCGGTTTTCGCCCCCATTGCCTACAGTACACCAACCGCTCAGAGTAATGGAATTGATTCACAGCGGCTTCGCTAAACACGTAGCTACTTTGGTATACTTTTTCTGGACATAGCCAAAGCCTTTGATGTACCTCTAAGTAATGAAGGCTTAATACTAGCTCATACGACTTGATTTTTCCGCCCCCGATCAACAAGTCCATCCACAGTTTTCTCTCCAATCGCTCCTTCAGAGTGTTTTATCATACACTAGAGGAAATAATAGATACTTTAAGAAAAACAGACGGAGCTTTAAATGATGTAAATAAGCTTAGATTAATTAACGAAGTTCAATTCGTTGCACTGAAGGTTTCGCGTAAGTCAATTAGGCTGCAAAACCGCGAATTTAAGGAGTATATCGAGGATATAAAAAAACTCAATGCTCACAAGTTCCCCACTGCACCTTCACCTTCTCCTTCGAAAGCGAAGAGAAGCAAGCACAAGCGCGCCACGGTTTCTCCTACCCCAGGCACAGCAGGGAAAAAACAACGCGCCATCGAGCCTAACCGCTCCGGCAATCCAACACCTTCCCCCACTCCTATCGCCCACGAGGAATCGGAGGCGATGGAAGGGGAATCTTCATCCGACGAGAGCAGCTCGGAGACCAAAAATACGAAGGCTGCCACCTGTCGTCAAGTTGTTAAGGCGCGGGATTCCCGCCGCCAAAAGACGGCAACCTCATCGACACCTGTGAAGACGAGGAATTCACTCGTCTCACGAAAGTTAGCAGGTACAGCTTCCATCGTCATCGATGCAAGCCAGAATACCACCGGGCTGCTCAACACATTGAGTAGTCATTTAGGTAGTACACTAGAGGGGCGATTTGAAAACGGAAAACTTCGGGTTTTTCCAAAGACAATCATTGAGCATCGAAAGCTCCAATCCTATCTACAGGCCAAAAAAATGAGGTCGCATACTTTCGAGATGGCTGACAATAAACAGCTTAAGGCTGTTATTCGAGGGCTACCTACTGATTTTAAACAGAAAGACATCGCGACAGAACTTAAGGGTTTTGGGTTCGATCCCAGCCACATTTCTATTCTAAGGAATAGAAAAACCAATACAAACATGCCACTTTTTTTGGTAGTCCTCAAGAGAACCCAGGAAAATAAAGAGATTTTCCATATAACAAACATAGGGTTTTTTAGAGTGGTAATTGAACCTTTAAAGGGCTCTCAGATGCCTCCGCAGTGTTATCGCTGCCAGGAATTTTTTCACCACTCCCGTCTCTGTAACAGAGCCCCTAAATGTCTCAAATGCAGCGGCAGCCATCTCACCGCAGAATGTAAAAAATCTGTCAAATCCCCAGCTAAATGTGCAAACTGCGGCGGACCTCATCCAGCTAATTTTTCAGGATGCCCCAACAACCCAATCAACAGGAAACAACATAAAGACAAACCCAAAAACAACATCTGGACGGAGAAAGCCAAGGCGCGCGCCCAAAAAGCCACACCACAACAGCAAAAGCCACAATCATATGCCTCGGCAGTGGCGAAAAATATCACACCTAGTTCTAAGGACAACACATTTGATGCCAATTCGATCATGCAGCAAATGGCACTTATGATGACTCAGTGGGGAACTCTAATCGCAGCCCTACAAGAAACAGTAAAAATAGAATTCAGTGCGTTTAATAGTAACACTCTCAGAGTATACAGTTGGAATGCAAATGGTGTTAAAAAACATTTAGAAGAACTCAAAGATAGCATCATTTATCATAACCCCGCACTCTTAATCGGGATCCAAGAACACATCTTCGTCCTCCGACCGAATTAGCATTCCAAATTACACTTGTCACAGAAGTGATAGGCTCACACATAGAGTAAGTGGGGGCACGGCAATTTTGTCAAAAATTCCATAGCACCACGCCATCGTTAGTAATTTCCAGCCTTTGAAAACACAACGGTTATCATTCAGCTAGGAACAACACCAAAGTCACTTACTATGGCGTGCGTTTACAAACATCCACACGGCTCCATTAATGTCACGGAACCTCAACGCCATTCTCAGCCATAATAATAAAACCTTCTTTGGAGATTTCACGCCAAACACCCGGAGTTGGAACCCCGGTAGATGCAATGCTAACGGTAGTATTCTTAGCAATTGGGCTATTGGCTCAGCTATCGATATTACGCCCCCAGACACCCAACACATTTCAATCACAACGCTCCCAGCACTATTATTGGACATCGGCTTTGCAGCTAATTTCTCCTATCTTCTAATGTTTTTACTCGTACATGAACTTAGCAGTGATCACAATCCAGTTATATTTGATTTTATCACTAATAGTTATCTACCACCTATATCAAACTCTAAACTAATAACCTGATTAAATTTCAAGAAATTCTTTATTACAACATGCCAGGAAATCCGACTTATAGATGATTTGGACCAAGCCGTCAAAATTTTAGCAGTATTGTCTCTCGACGCTATTAATTCTTCCACTCCACTAGAGCAATTAAAACTACGCACCTCCGCCTTCCTATTAACATCAGAGAGCTCATTAGACAAAACAGACCTGTAAACTTTTGAACTACACTAGTGTATCCCCCTTATAAAAGGGAAGTCAATGCTCATTAGACAGATTAGGATAGAAAAATCCAAGAACATAAAAAACAGGACCTGGAAAAATCTTCTCTCCTCTTTAAATACTGAAGACAACTCTTTGTATAATTTACATAAGAGAATTACTAAAAGGCACTCAGACATTCCACCCCTCCATGGTCCGAGTGGTATGGCCTATTCTGATTTCGAAAGCGGGAGGCTTTCAAAGACACCCTCGAAGTCACTTTTCAGGAAAATGCTGAACCCTACAGTGACGATAAGATTGAAGAAGTCGAAAATTTAGTGAATCACTATTTTGACAACTTCAATACACTTACACCTCCCCTCACTCTCCCCTAGAAATTCGAGGCATCATTAAGAAATTACCAAATAGGAAGGCCCCTGGCCCTGGATAAAATTCCAAATATTGCACTCAAATACCTTCCTATTAACGCTATTACACACCTAACGAAAAATTTTCACGATGCCTCTATTTACCGTCACTTTCCCTACACAGTGGAAAATAGCGAACGTGGTCATGCTGCCCAAGCCAGGGCAAAACACACAACTTCACACAAGGCTTCAGACCACTACAGCTTAAGTTTAAATTGCACTGCTAAGGTTTTGAAAGAATTATTTTAAAAAGAATAAAATCGCACTGCAAAGCCATTATAGATTGCATTCCCCGGAACAATGCGGGTTCCGAGGGCCATTCTACGCTACACCAGCTTATACGAGTACTAATATTATAAAATGAAGGCTTCGCTAGCAAATTATACACTGTTGGTGTCTTTTTAGATGTCAAAGTGGCACGGACAAGAGGTATGATGGCCTCACTTACAAAAATGATCAAACTCAAATTCCCCTGATTATTTAATTGTAATTATATACAATTATTACACGACAGATCCTTTCTGGTCCGTGTAAATAACACTTTTTCTCTGAAACGGGCTTTTGTCAAAGCGGAACGCCGCAGGGTTCGGTCCTCAGTCCGTACTTGTACAACATATTTACACATGACTTTCCAGATCACTCCAACGTCAGCATTTGCTTATTCGCAGACGACTCAGCAGCATTGACCCAGGGTGTCCATCTCGGATTACACTATTAAAAGCCATGCAAAAAATTACCCGACATACTTGAGAATTGGTTAACTGATTGGAGAACAGCCATTAATGTTGAAAATCACAAGCTATTGTTTTCAGAAAATGGGCGTCATTGGACCTACTGCGAACTCACACTTTTGATGACAACATTCAGTGGGTCTCGCCGTTCGTTACCTGGGCTTTACACATGGATAATCGTTTAACATACAAGAAAACACACATAGATTATCTTGCCGATAAATTCTGGGGTAGAATTGCGTTAGCTATCTCCTTATTGGAAGAAGCTCTTCCTCTCTCCCTCGAAATAAAGTTATTCCTTACAGCAAGTTTTGCGCCCAGTGATCACGTACGGAGCCGCGGCCCCGACCCACACACCAAACGCATCCAAGTTATTCAAAACAAAATTCTTACGTGATATCACTAACGCACCTTGGTAATGTTAGAAATAGTGTCATTCACCACGATCTACAAATAAATGGAGCCGATAGATAATTACATCACTAGAAGTTCTAGGAATATTTACTGGTCTGTAGAATCAATGACAATCCTAATTATTAGAGCACAAAACACTGTTCACGTATCCACATACTAAGCTTAATTTTGCTTACAAGACATCCAAGTGAATTTGCCCTTAAAGCCGCCGTAATTACAACAAAATTACTTAATTGCTACATCCTACAACATTTAAATGCCTTAGCAACCTCATCATAACTTCTGGTTTCAGTGTTTTAAGCTGGTTCCGCGGAAGTACTGCCTTTTGCGTTTCGCATTCTCGTTTTGGCATTTTGCCGCTTCCTTCCTGCGCCCCTTCCCATTCTCCGGCCGTGACGTCACGTTTTTCCCCCGGGCCCGGTTTTCCCCTCTCCCACCCGGTTTTGGATAAAGGGTTTTTTTTAAAATTTTTCCAATTTGGGTATAAGCGTCATCGCTGGCACCCGCCTCATCAAATTTTCGTTCTTTCGTTCCTTCAGGTGGGGTTGACAAAATCCTCCCCCCTCGAAATCAAAAGCGGCCTACCGCGGGGCGGCCCCCCCCCCCTCCTCTTCATTTTGGACGAAATGACATCCTGCAAGCTGATCATTTTTTTAGCAATTTTTCCCGATGATACTGCAATAATTACACAGAACAAAGAGATTCTCTGTTGAATCCCCAACCTCCAACACTATGTTTCCTTGCTAGAGCTCTGGCCCCGCGGAAAATTAAATTTAAATGCTTAAACGCCTGCCTCATGTTCACGAAAGGAATCAATCCCCCGGGCTTCCCTTTACTATTTTCGCCAAACCCGTCCCTGGGTAAATGTTGTCAAATACCTGGGGTTATTTCTAACCTAAATTAACCTTTGCCCACCCATTGAACAGACTCCCAAAAAACGAACTCTGTTCATTTAAAGCTCAAAAGTCGTTTTTGAAAAAAAAAACTAGGATCCGGCACAAGGGTTTCCCCTCTTCAATCCATCATTCGACCCGTCATTTCGGGTCCCAGTCTTCCGGCATGTGTCATTTAAAGTTTCCACGCTTACTAACTCATTTTGAGACAAATAGTAAATGCCCCCTGGTTCGTACGCAATGAAGTCATTTACCGTGATCTTAAAGTAAAACCATTACTACCCTACATTAAAAATATTTCATTTAATTTTTTCTAAAAACCCCCAAGCATTCCTAACGATCAAAATCCGAAACCACCCGCATACGACCCAGCAGTGCCTTCCTCAAAGAAACCCCAAAGGGCGATCTCGCCAGCATTTTTTAAATTTTCCTTCTTAAAAAAATTTTTTTATACCTTAGGCATTTCCAATAACGGGAAAATGCAATAGTGTTCCCAATCAAAAAAGGCAAAGCCCTTTTTTTCCCCCTGTTATAGACCCATTTCCTTCTCAGCATTTTCGTAAGATCACCGAGCATAAAATTTTTAACAGAGTAAAAAAGTTACGGAGTGCAATATCAAATCCCAATCAGTCCCGGGTTCACCGGCATCTCTACTTATCACCCTCTGCTCAGATTGAAAAAAATATTCGGGATTCCCAGAGGCAGGCCCCGGGATCTGTTTTTCGGGGATACAAAGGTTTTTACGGGTCTGGGTCGGGGGTTCAAATTTAAATTTTTTTTCCCTTTCCCCTGCTCTCATTCACCTAATCAATTCTTACTTGTCAATAGATCCTTTCGAGTTAAAAGTCAATAATTTCTTTCTACTAACATTTTCATCTACGGCGTCCCACAAGGTAGCTTGCTGGGCCCCATTTCTTCAATATTTATTTTGTTTCCTTTCATCAAACTAATAAAAAAAGGCGACTTCCACCGGTCCCTAAAAGAACCACGATATATCACCAAGGCGTTTAAACGCCCATCTTCTTCTCCGGGATGAATTTTTTAATACTTGGAAAATTAAAAATCAACGTAGAAAAACTGTAGGGTCCTTTTTACCAGGAGGAAAGCCGTGTAACCTCCCCCCCTGTTTTGATCATTAAATGGTCTCAGGTACAAATACCTTGGGTTTTTATTAGAGAAAAAAACTCTCATGGAAACAACACATTTTTCACGGCGTGATAAATTCCGGGTAGCTTTCGCCCCTTTTCCTTTAAATTGGGCCGAATTCGAAAAGAATATCCAAAAAAATTTCTTTCAGCCCGGGCCCATATTCTTAAAGTCCGTGGGGGGTATGCAGCTAATTTTTAATATTAAAATTTTAGTTGTGCCAAAATTTTTAATCAGATCAATAAGCCATACTTGCATATATACTGAAATAAAAATATTTATAATTCCTTAAACTTCTTTAAACATATTCCTTGCTAAAATTTCTTCAATAACCTACCTAATATTTAAAAACGAAATATAATAAATCTAAAAGAACTATGATCCAAATTCAAAAGAAAAGGCCCCGAAAATATTTGGGCCTTATAACCCTCTGATAATAGCCTTTCCCTTGGGGAAAGACCCTCAATAATAACTGTTTCTTAATTTCTTATTTTTAATTTCCGGACCCACTCAGGCTTCCGACTCCATAGTTTAACTTTTTCCGACTCTGGGAAAAGAAGAGTGTTTGATCCTTAACCGAATTCCCCGTTCCATAATTTTTGCTCTCCATTCCCTCCATACCCCCAAGTTAGCTCCGCCTACCTTCCCGTCAGTCACCAATAGGGGGCTCACCCGCTAATACAGGCCACTCAACATCCCGGCCCAATACTCCCAATAGGGGCGGAGGGGGGCCCTCGCCCCCGCCCAACGATGACCAGCGATTCCGGGTTCCGGAATATTTTTTTTTTTTCTTTCTTTGATTTTTGGTTGGGTGGGAGGGGGGGATATTAAGT
>BMAV01019393.1:6729-23201 GCA_019973955.1 Trichonephila inaurata madagascariensis
ATTTAATTAAAGATTCGGCACTTACGTCTTGTGTCTGAGATCGAGCACTGACTCCGGTGTTGACGAGGGGAGCAATGATGCCTGAGGCACTGACTGCTGCAAGAGCAGCACAGAAGAAAGCAACCTACAGAAGAAAAAAATAGCACAAATTGAAGAGTAATGTATTCAAATTTACTTACATAGTGATATTCTTCGAAATATAAACACAAAAGGTATTTTATGATTTAAAATTTCTTTTGGGAGTTTGATCTCATGAACTCTAAATAATTAATTTCTTAACTTTTCCTATTTTCGTTTATTAAAATAACTCTAAAATATAATCCAAGTTCTCTATGTGATTTTAATGCATTCCTTTCATAAGTTTAGGAAATTGAAAATGTTTTGCTTAGCCCTATGAGCCTGATAAATGCCTATGGAAGATATTATGAGAATGTGTAATGTGAATTCCTATATGTAAGCATTGAGCCAACATACTAAAAATTTATTTGAATATTTGAAAATAATTTTCATTTGATTCTTAAATTATAAAAATTTAATTGTAAAAAAAAATAAAATACGAATTCTAATGTTTCTTATTGAAGGAAATATTTTATCTCTTGAAAAAACACAGAAACACTCCGCGTTTCATTTAATTAACATCATTCTGTATGAAATAATTTGCCATTAAATAATTCAATAATGTAAAGATATGTTATCACGCATATTTAAAATTTATTTAAGATGGCGAAACTCTATAATTTATGTGTAGTAATAAATCATTAGTATACAAAATTTAAGATATAATTATTTAAACCAAAGTGAAAATATCCCTTAAAATAAAGCTTATCATTGAAATAATGTTAAAAGTACCGCAAAAAAATCGAATTTTATGATGCTAGACGCTTACCTTAGCGATCATGATAAGAGGTAGACTGATTTGAGTCTGATTATACTGATTCCAGT
The DNA here is from genome assembly GCA_019973955.1 of Trichonephila inaurata madagascariensis. NCBI lineage: Eukaryota > Metazoa > Arthropoda > Arachnida > Araneae > Nephilidae > Trichonephila > Trichonephila inaurata. The sequence goes on from BMAV01019393.1 coordinate 7,672, forward strand.
TGAGTGTTGACTCGCTTATATACTGTTAGATGAAAAACGAAAAACAATTATCTCGTAGCTGTTTATATCTTTTCAAAATAAAAAAAAATTTTGAAAAATAAAAATAAAGAAATTCGTGTGATATTGGTATTTTCTGCTTTGAGATAGTATCGAAGCAGAAAACCTTGAACATATTCCAGTAAGGAACCATTCAGAATATGTCTCAGGTGGACGTGATTATTGGCATTTAATTAACATAACTGGATTAATTATACTCTAATCTAGTATTGAAATTTCTTTTACTAATTACCCTTGAATTTTTTTTACTTATTTTTATTTTTTTGTGTACATATGTTTTCATTGCTGATATGTATTTTATTATTTTTTACGTACCTTCGTTCATATTATTAAGTTACATTTACTGGGAACTAGATAATTTCAAAATAATAATAAATGCATGTCTGAAATATTAATATTTTCTTTACGTTAACTCTAACAAACAAAAGTTCAATCGTTGCTAAACATCAGATTTCTTAGTTAGGTGCTTTCAACTGAAATAATATGTGATATTAAAAAGATCAAATGTATTTAGAAAGAAATATTATAAAATTTTAAGTTGTTTAATATTAAATGTATCCCAAGCGTTAAGGTATCCGACTACGTTCGAAACCGTTATTTTGCAAAAGCGTATAAATGGATAATATTTATGATATTTAGTGTCACTTAGATTAGAAAATGTACATAAAATTGTTTTAAGAATAGTAGTACGATAAAAAATTATTTAAGTACAATATTTTGACAAAAAATGAACATAGAATGACCCATTTTCAAAATATCCTCCTTTTGTGAAACATTCTTCTATTATAATAATATTTTGCCTGTATATAGCTCAGATCTCTGTACAGAGGTTCAACTAGAATTTTTGAAATATATAGTTTAGAAGTGGATTTATCCATTTTTTACGACAACAGAGGAGAGAAATTTGAAGAAAAAAATTCCGATAATTATTCCTTAATGGGTTGTAACTCTGAAAATAATATGAATTTTTAAAAAATCATAGCTGAGCCTCTGTAGAGATGTCTGAGCTATATACAGGCAAAATATTATTATAATAGAAGCATTTTTCACAAAAGGAGAACATTTTGAGAAAAGGTTATTCTAAGTTAATTTTTTGCCGAAATATTCTATTTAAATAATTTTTTTTTGTCAAAATGTCCTTAAAACAATTTTATACATGTATTCTAATGTAAGTGGTACTAAATATCACAAAAATTATCCATTTATGCGCTTTTTTAAAATCACGGTTTCGAATGTAGTCGGATACCTTATTATGAGTGGTTTGCTCTAATTTTTACATTTACATTTCTCTCGTCATCAAGCGTTACTTCTTCAATTTTTCTTTAGGCGAGGTCAAATTCATGTCTGTTGTTGCTGTTGATCATTATTTTTTAGAGAATAATAACTGTCAACTAAGATTGTAACCGTTATTTGTATTTAGAATATTTAATTAATATCTGGTTTCATGAATTTCTGTTATAAATAACTATCTTATCACGTTGTATTCAATTATTTTGATCATCTCAACCTTTTTTTTTTTTAAAATTTAGAAACTAATTTAGTGCACCCACAAAACTGCTCTAATTAGCGGTAAAGTAGGCTAATGTACGAATTTTAAGAGAGAGCAAGTTCGTAAATAACTAATAGATTTACAAAAAGCAATGGTAATCAAAGCTACAAACAACCTCTACTAGCTAATTTCTACAAATACGGCATTAAACTTATAATGTAAGGTAAAATATATCTTAACAAAGCAAATATGTTCGAATCTTGTTTATTTATTTTAACTCCTTTACACAATACATGTTACTAATAATTACTTTATAAAATTAAAATTCACGTTTAACAATCTTTGTTTAACACACAAGAAAGCTTTAATGATATGAATTGCAATTAAATGTAAATTATAAAATGTGCACATATCTTTGAATAACACAATTAGATTCACCAGAAAAATAATTGGATAGTAGTACAAAAACGAAAAATATCTTGTTCTTTTCAATTTATTTTTATTATGAGTGAAACACAAGAGCAGAAACATAAATGGAATATTAAGAAGAAATTCATCAAACTCAACAAAACTAAGATTGTGATTTTTATAATTTAACTTACTGTTTTCTTATTAAACTTACTGTTCTGTACTATATATTTAACTTTTTTTTGCTAATGTATTATTACGAATAAAGATCTGGTAAACAATGCACATTTCAATGATATGCCAAAGTTAAGCTGAAACATCGTATATATTATTATTTCTATAAAACCTGACCATAACTTCCATATTAAAAACAATTCTATTTTTCTTCCTTTTGGGTAATTTTATCATCTATCACTTCATTTCATTTTCTTATTTATCCGAAATTTCTTTAGAGGTATTCATAATTTTGCGCCTCATTAGATTTTTGATTTATTTAAAAAAAAAAACCTTGAGCTTGCGTTACTTACTTGGAAAAATACTTAATTTACCAATATTTGTTTTCAGAAGAATAAATACAAATTATTTCATTTGAGAGAAAAATAACATCGTTACTTTTTTTAAGTTGAATAATTACAAACAATAAATTTTTGTGTTTGATCATTTTCAAAATGGTATATTTTAAAATGTGTGCAATTAAGATAATAATGATTCATACTTATTTTATACTAAAAATTAACAAAGTTAATTTAAAACTTTTAGTTACAATTCAAATAACAAAGAAAAGCAAAATGTTTTATATTTGAAATTTAAATAAAGTCTTAAGAGCAATGCAAATATACACTTATCCATTTTCTCATAATTAAAATTGTTTATTAATCATTATGTTGAAATATATTATTCCTTTGAATGTTTTGCAAAATTATATAATTTCAATTTTTTCAGAAATGTGAGAAAAGAGAGAATTCAGATATTATCTACCGTAGAATCAAGCTCGTCGTTATTTACAAAAGCGCTATATTCTTAGAAACATACCTAGCAAAAAAATATATTTTTTACAAAAAAATAATTTTTCATTTATGGGGTCTCAGGGGTGTTAATTTTGTCCCGAGAGCTAAAATTGTAAGCAATTTTAAAATAGATATAATTCTTTGTAACTAAAATCAAATAATTGGATTCTTTTACGCATTATTTTCAAAAGAATAAAGTTTCAAAGAAGTGCAAAATGTTTAAAAAATATAATCAGAATTTTAAAACTTATAAACATATGAAATTAAAAAACATTTTTTTAATAAATATTAAGTAAATATTATTTTGCGCATGTTATTTTCTAAAATAGCAGTCTTTGATGTATAAAACTTTATAGAATTATAAAATCTATCACACTATTTTAACCCTACCTAATTTTATAGTATTATATAACTTATGTATTTCAAAATATTTGAAAATTATTGAAATTGTTAAAAAAATTAAAATGTTTAATTTTTCTATTTTTTAAAATATATAATTAATTATTCATTTATATAAAAATAGCTACGGTGTAATAAGGATATATTAAACTTTATAAATCAACTTATTGCTTGTAACTAAAACTACTATTTTAGAAAATATGTGCAATGTCTAACTTAATTAATATTTCTAACAAAAATGTTTCGAATATTCATATGCTTATAATTTTTAAAATTATGATTATATTTTGCACATTTTACACATTTTGAAGCCTTATTCTTTTATAAAAATACAGTGTAAAAGAATCAAATTATTTAATTTTAAACTCAAAGAAGTGCATCTGGTCGAAAATCGTTTATATTCCCAGTCCTCGAGACAAAATTAACACCCCTGAGACCCTAATAGTAGAAAATACTAATTTATTAATAACGTTATATGATGAAATTTAAAGAGTACGATGCTTCTATTAATGTTTTAACAAAATAAAGCTATTTATTCTTCGTAAAATATATTTTTTGTGGTTATATTTATTTTCATAGCTATGTTTTTCAATTTGTCACTTTTATAATATCACTTCATCCGATATAAATTTGTGTATACTAAATCTCTGTGTAAGTTATTTATATTTTTATTTTTAGTGTAATTTTATTATATACGTAAATGTTGATTATATCCAAAAAGATAATTTCAAACATTCCCATGAAAATTTATTCATTTAATTATCATCTGAGTGTTTGTGTGTGATTCCGAAAATAAATAAAAAGTTATTTTCATAGCAAGGTCATTAGTTAGGAGTCCAGAAAATGGGATTAATAAAGCTATAGCCTTGAGAACAATACACTAATGGGCGGAGTACCTTACTTGAGATGAAAACAACCGGCTTGTTAGTAACTTGAACGGAAAAAAGAAAGTACTGTGAATGTCAAAATAATGACATAATTATTTCAAAAATATAACAACCACAGAGGAAATAAAGTATTGTTTTAATAATATGTCCAGTTTTTTTGATTAATTTGTGCATATGAGTATGAACAATTTGCACTTTGCTTGTTTTTCGTCGTTCGAGGTTCTATAAAAAGACGGTAATTTGATCGAGTAACCATTAGCCTTTCACAGCTAGTTTTCTAAACATTCTAAAATGTTTTCAAAGGTGAGTTAAAGCTTTGAAATATATTTTCTTAAGATAACGAATGTTTATGTTTGTTTAGCTTAGGATTTGGTCTTACAATGTTTACATTTTAAAGTATTTTGTAATTCAGTATTTTAATAATGTTGATGAATTTTTCTCTGCAGAAAATTAATATTTGAAAAAATAAGTTTAAGTCGAGTTAAAGTGACAAAGTATATAATATGAGTAATAGTAAAATGAAAGAGAATGTATTGATATATGCGGTATATATTCTAAATTTATGCTTTATTTTGGCCTACCTGAAAATGATTTATTTACAAGCACTATTACATTCGTCTAGTTGTTGAAAATTTTTAGAAAAATTTAATTCAATGCACACAAATAATTCAAAATTAATTTCCATTATAAATATCAATTAGTCGTTTTTATTAATATTGAAAGAGGCTTTCGATTATTTTTATCATGAAAGCTCAGGTATTGCCAAAGTATTGAGAATAAATTGAACGTAAATAATAATTAACATTTCTTATAACGATTATTAAAGGCAGCTTTTTTAAAATGACTGTTGGCTTGGCTCATACTTTGTCAATCTCAGGTAAAAAGTTGAAAATGCTTGAATATTATTTAGAGAAAGTTGTATTTAACGCCACACTCTCTATAAACCAACTCGAGGGCTTTTGATGACGAAACTCGTAATTTTGAAACTCCTTAGGAGGACGATACCTGAGCTCACACCCACAACTCCTAACTACCACGCCATACCACAACGAGGGGACATTGAGCCTCAACAGATTAAACTTGTATCGTACATCTACACGGCAGGTCTTCAGTGGCGCCAGGATACGAAACAACGACACCCTGGCTATGAGCTTGTGACCATATCCGCTAGGCTAGCGAGGCCCCAATTTTTATTTATAATAAAGAATTGAAAATAATTGAAATTCTAAGAAGTAACTTTATTTCTGTAAATAATTCTTTTCTGTAAAAAGAAAATCGTCAAAATTCTCTTCGGAGTAAAGAAATGTTTATCAAATATTTGGAGATCAGCACTTATTAAATTAACATTATTTTTTAAAACAAATAGAATCAAATTAAAAAGTATACGTAAGGTACTTTTTTTCTTAAAAGTTTAATCCAAGAGCTAAATTATTTATAGCTATATTCTATTAAAATATGAATTTTCTATATGTTTATATATCCTGTCATAATAAAATTAATAAATTCGAAGCAGGTTAACTTGTCCAATGATTTTAGTTCTTCATCAAGTTAAAATACGCTAGATTTGCTTTCTTATAGTCATTTTAAAGTGTTTGTTATAGATTTTCGAATTTAAATCCATTATATGATAAACTAGGTAGGTGTATCAATCAATGTTTGAAGTCTCTTTTAACTGCAAGGAGAAACCATTTATGATCAGATAAATTTAACATTTTGTAATTTTTATTATTTTACTTAATAATTTTCTAAGAAATTTTATCAATTTCTGACCCTTAATCTAATCAGGGTAATCTCTACATGTACAACTGATTTAGTGCTATAAATAAATGCCTTATAAACTTCTTAAACTTTTATTGTGGCTACTTTTTATGTAAAACATCACTTTGTAAGCATTCTTAAAACAAAAACTAAACTTATAGAGTCTGAGTGAAATATAAACATATTTAGATAACTGAAATAATCTTTTTTTTAATGAATTCTTAATTTGGATTTTATTTTGCGCAGATCATCATCCTCTGCGCTGCTCTCGCAGCCGCCCACGCATCCCTCGTCGGACCCTTGGGATACGGTGCCCCTATTGTTGCTGCCGGACCTCTCGGTTTGGGACTCGGTAAAGGACTCATCGGTGCCCCAGCTGTAGCCACCGTATCTTCCCAGAGAACCGCCATCAACCACGTTGCCCCTGCCGCCCCCATCGCCGCTGCTGCTCCTCTTGCTCTTGCTGGTGCTCCTATCGCCGCTGGAATTGCTGGAGTTCCCATTGCTACCGGAATTGCTGCTGCACCTATCGCTGCCAGAATTTCTGCCCCTGTCGCAGTTGCCGCCCCCCTTGCCTACGGTAACGGAGCCATCGCCGGAAACGGAATCCTTGCCAACACAATCGGATATGGAGTTGCCGGACCTCTCGCTCTTGGAAATGGTCTCCTTGGAGCCGGATATGGTCTTGGAGTTGGAAAGCTCGGTCTTGGTCTTGGAGCACCTCTTGGACTCGGACTTGGAAAGGCTATTCTGTAAAAAGCTGTAGAATTGTTAAATATTTAAAATGTCCGTTAAATAAATTATTTGATTTATAATTAATTTAGGGGTGTCATTTTTTTCCGAATGTTACAAAATACATATTGTTTGAAATGGCTATTTTAGGAAGTATCCACTTTAACTTTGAGTACAATTAAAGTACTATTTTAAATGTTTTCGTTTAGACATAAGTACGATGACCAGTATGAAGAAATTATTTCGTATTGTCTTCTTCCATTATTATTTATTCTTTGAATTCTCAATATTAAAGTCTTGTAATTATAAAGATGAACATATTTTTATTGAATGATCAATACACGAAAGTCCTTTCATGAATTCCTATAACATGTTTTTAATTTATTTTTCATTTACAATAGTTATATGTTGCAATGGTATTACACATTTGAAGTACGATAAAGATTTGTTCTTCAAGTCCTCAAACTTAAAGAAATATAATATATATAGGGAAGTGCTTCTCAAAGTTTCAACATTTGCGACACAGTTTTCAATCATAATTTTCCATGCACCTCCCCCCCTTCTCCATACAATAACAATGTATTGAATACAATACTTTGAATTCTATATGTACAGTGCGATTCCACTTATAAACCATACAAATTATCAGATAACTATTAAATTTCGTATATGACAAACTCTTGGGAGTCAATAGTAATTTTTATACTTGTTCTTAACTTATTATTGATAAATTAGTTTTCAAAACATTGAGAAGTATCAGTAAAGCAATCAAGGGGGGGGGAGTCCGTGGGTCCGGCCCCCATAGCCATTGATTTTTTTTCGATTGCTTATAATCCTATGTAAATAGTATGTACAGTTTAATTACATATTTGTAACTAATTATTAATTTTATTAATTGATGCTAATTATTTATTCAATAATTTATTTTTTATTGTTTTTGTTCCCGACAATCGATAATATCAAAAGAATATGTCTGGTGGCGTATCGCGGTAAACTACTAGAAGGGTGGACTTTCGAACCTGGATCCCCTCGAAAAATTCCTGTGTGCGCCACTGAGCAGGATTAATACATTTATAAGTATATTATATAATTATAAAAGCGTATTTTACTTTTTATTGTGTCAAAAAGTATTTTTTCTCCCTTTTTATAAATCAATATTTTTTTAATAATCTTTTATTTTCGATTTGTTAGAACTTCCTCCCCCACCCCCATACAAAGGATTATCATTTCCCCCACAGTTTGAAAAACGCTGATATAGAGTAATCTTGGTAACATATATTTCCCGTCAAGATAACAATAGAAAACTAGATATTCATTTTGAAACTGCTTTTAAAATGTATGTAATTAATATTTATTTTCACATGTAATAGAGTATTATAATAATAATAAAAAATTATAACCGCTTACACAAAATAAAAATTTATACATATATATGTTATATATTCCTATAGAAATAATATATCCATATATATATATATATATATATATATATATATATATTTAAATATATATAATTCAATCACAACACAGGAATCAATATAAGAAAAAAAAATCGAAACTAAATGAATCCTATAACATAAAAATCCCATTTCCGAATAACAATGGCGAATATAGAAAGACAAAATTCTAACGTTTTCAAACAAAATTAAAAAAAAAATTTTATAAAATAAAAATATATAAAATATCCAAGTGCAACCTCGGACTTAGGACCGATAAGTGATATATATATATATATATATATGTCATATATTCCTATAGAAATAATATATCCATATATGTATATATACATTCTATGTATCCGCTTACATCTGGAAAGAATCGATTAAAATGTATGTACTTCAAATAGCGTTCCTTCTAAAGCTTCCAATTCTTTAATCTTCTAAATTTATATACCTGTGCATGTGCAATAATATCTATGGGAAACACGGATATAATGAACTCTCAATTTTTAATGATTTCCTTAAAAATTAAAAACTTTTTAGCGTATTGCACTTCCACACCATAGGCCTGGGTTCGATTCCCGGGCTGGTCAAGGTCGACTCAGCCTTTCATCCCTACTGCATTCGGTCAATAAATGAGTACCAAGTTAGCTTGAGGACCTAAACACTGGGGGTCTCGCTTCAGTCTGACTACCTGATCGTGACTTCTGCTCATGCTCCTCAGCTCCCAATGTTCACGAATACTGGGAGGGACACATTAGGCCCTGACCCTCATGGGCTGTTGCGCCACTGAGTTTGAGTTAGTTAAAAAATTTTAGGAAATCACTAAACATAATTAAAAATTAAATGCATCCCCTTTTGTTATCAGGTTTGAATGTATATTTATGTGTTTTTAATCACTAATGAGCTTAGAACTATATTCACATACAATTTAATTTTTATTCTTCCCATTTTATTTTCTTTAATTATTGTTTTTATAATTTTTCCATATTACCTATTATTTTAATATTATATTTAATTCAATACATCTCATTCAAAATAATTAAGTTTGAAGATAATTTTTTTATTAATTAAATTTCAAGCATCATTCTTTATCTTAAAAGTTATTCGATTCCATTCATAATTCTAGATTTTAATGGTAACAATTTCCAAAACAACCGTTCTTATCTCAATGTAAATTATTACAAGTATTTCAATAATTTTTTTTTGTCTTAAGGGGTAAAGACAATATTTTATTGAGCATTACCTTAATGTTTATGGAAACTATTCATGGAAAATAAAGGTTGAGAAGAAATAAAAACAAAACTTAAAGTTCAGTTTTCAAAATAGTTTTCCTCACTTCAAGTATATAAAGTTCTTAAAAGGTCTGATATATAATAAAATTTTAGAACACAAGGAATTCTTTCTAGATAACCAATTTCATCTGTATGGAAAATTTCTGAATTTATTTATCTTACCTTAATTCTTGTTGCTTATTATCAATGAAATTTAATACTACATACATGAAATCACTTGAAAAGGTTATCTTTAAAATATCTTTTACCATTTAGGAAAAAAAATTGCGAAGTTTGTATTCTTATAAACTAGAGGCTAAAAGTAACAACAAATAAACAAAAACTTGGATTTATTGACCTTGTAAAGAGAGAGAGAGAGTTCACATCTATTTATCTCCACCCTAAATAAATCACTTTATTAAAATGAAGGTGAAGAATTTGAATTTCTATTTCCTGGTTCATTCAGAATCACATCAGTTGTTTATGTAGATTGATTTAAACCGCATAATGTTATTTTAGAAACGTTTTCCTTGAAAAAGAAACAAAAAGTGTAAAATTGACGCAAACTGCTTCGTAATTATCTTTATTATATCACCCGATCTCTCTTTTTCTTGTGTTTAGAAGGTGATTTTACTGTCCTTACAGTGCCTTTTACTCAGTCTTTACAGTGCCTTTTAAATAGAGACAAAAGACAAGGTTAATTGATTTTTCATTGCATTTGTTAAAAAAATGCAAAAAAGAAAAAAAGCACATATATTATTGTAGAAAACCATTCTAATTGCAGTAGAAAGTCAAAATGAATTTCAACTACTTAACATTCCATGTAATTACTTATTACCTTATCTTATGAAAAAAGGCCTTCTTTACTTTCTATTTTTTATTTTCTTTTTTATATAGTAAACACTCATTACTTTTCCAAATTAAAAAAAAAAAAATACCAACTTTGATTAAAACATGTTTCTTGCTTAAAACAAATACATACAACAGGGATTATTACCTTAAGGTATCCGACTACGTTCGAGACCATGATTTTGCAAAACGAATAAATGGATAACATTTATGATACTTAGTGTCACTTAGATTAGAAAACGTATATAAAATTATTTTGAGTATATTATTACAATAAAAAATTATTTAAGTACAATATTTTGACAAAACATGAAAATACAATGACCAATTTTGAAAACATTATCCTTCTTTGAAAAATGCTTCTATTATAATAATATTTTGCCTGTATATATCTCAAACCTCTGTACAGAGACTGGACTAGAATTTTTGAAATACATTACTTAGAAGTGGGCTCATCCATATTTTACAGCAACAGAGAGGAGAAATTTTAAGAAAAAAAAGCCGATAATTATTTCATTTGGTGGTAACTGTGAAAATAGTGTGGAATTTTCAAAAATCCTAGTTCAGACTCTCTGGAGAAGTCCTTACTTTATATAAGCACACACACAAAATACTATTATGATAGAAGCATTTTTTTTTATAAAAGGAGAACATTTTGAAAAAGGTTATTCTAAGTTACTTTTTTGCCAAAATATGTATTTAAACAATTGTTTTTTTTCGTCATAATGTCCTTAAAACTATTTTATGCGTCTATTCTAATCTAAGTGACACTAAATTTCATGAAAAATATTCATTTATGAGCTTTTTTAAAATCATGGTTCCGAACGTAGTCGGATACCTTAATTTACAGTTTGTATACTTTCAGGTGAGACAGTATTGAATACGCAGCAGTTTATTGAAGAATTTGTCAAATTGAACATTTTACTGGTTTTTACAGATTGTTTCAATTTGAACTCATTAAAATGATTTTTAAGCTCCCGATATTGGCATACAAGGAAAATTTAGAAAGTGTGTTGCCAACTTTAGTGTCGTCCATAATGCATTTTGAAATACATTTATAGCATATTATAATTCATACTATGAAATGTTCAGCAAAATTGCTTGAATTAAGTATTATAATGTCAGGCAATTCAACACAAAAATAGATCATGCATATATGAAAATATATATCTACTCTAAGGGAAAAAAAAAGAATAAATCCCAAGATGCTTGATAAATAATTTATTTAAAAAAATAATTTATGTTTAACATTGAAATTACAGAACGTTTACACAATTCACACATTTACAAGATAGCCTTTCCAAGGCCAAGACCAAGACCGAGCTTTCCAACTCCAAGACCGTAAGGAGCTCCAAGAAGACCGTTTCCGATGGCGAGAGGGGCGGCAAGACCGTGTCCGGCAAGTCCGACTCCGTTGGCGAGGATTCCGTTACCGGCAATTACTCCATTTCCGTAGGCGAGAGGGGCAGCAAGACCGTGTCCGGCAAGGCCAAGTCCGACGCCGTTGGCAAGGATTCCGTTACCGGCAATTACTCCATTTCCGTAGGCGAGAGGAGCGGCAGCTGCGAGGGGAGCAGCGACGGCAAGGGGAGCGGCAAGACCAGCGGCAGCAAGACCAAGAGGAGCAGCGGGGGCAACGTGGTTGATGGCGGTTCTCTGGGAAGAGGTAGTGGCGATGGCGGGAGCTCCGATCAATCCTTTACCGAGTCCCAAACCCAAAGGTCCGGCAGCAAGAACGGGAGCACCATATCCCAAAGGTCCGACGAGGGAAGCATGAGCAGCTGCGAGGGCAGCGCAGAAGATAACAACCTACATTCGGAATAATGACAAATATTGTTTAAACATTTTTTTAATGTAAATGAATAGTCTTTAACATATCCATTCAAAAAGAAAAATATATTTTTTAAAAAATCCTTAGTTTTTAGAAGATATTCATGATTCATATGCATCATAATACACTGTTACTCTAAAAAAGTACAGTGGTTTTGTATTAATGAATAAAATAGGCTAAAAATAAACTAGTTCTAAGTTGAAGCAAATTTTCTAAGTAATAAATAAGGGACCAAGGTAAGAGAAATCATTATGTTATATTTTTTTTTGTCTTTATAATACATTAGCAATTTGAAAACATAATGTGTTCTCCCCATATTGACGATAAAATAATTTAAAACTAGTTTTCTAAGCTTCTAGTTAGTAAACTCTAGAAAAACAAATTTTCTCGTTATTTTAAGCATTTTTAAAAAAGTAAAATGGTTTCCGAATAGGAGCAGGGGGTAAATACTGGTAAATACTTAATACAACTTTTTGAATTAAATCATTTTTTTTTTTACATGTTTCATCATTCTTTATAATTTATCCCTTTTGAGTTAGAGAAATTGAAATTTTTTAAACTATAATATTTGGTAAAAGACTAAATCTTAGACTGCTAATATTTAATAAGAATTTTAAAAAAGTTCTCAGAATATTAAACAATCTTTCGGATGTATGTATATACACTATATGAAGATTTAAAATTCTGAATTCAGCATTTTGGTACAAACCAAGTTTTTCCGATCATGTAAGTCATATATTTTCATTTAAGTGAGCAATTCTTAATAAATTTAGGGCATAAGCCAACTCGTTGATTCCTGAGTTTAAATTCATAAAATTTGGTTAAAATTTAACCCTACATTGTTTTCTCATGATCGGAATGAATTTCTCAGACGGGTTCTGATTTTTCCCCGAAGTTTAAATGAAAATATCCATTAAAGCATTGGATATTTAAAAAAGTTTTTAATTACCAATAATCAAAAATTTTATATCAGTGTTACTTTTAATTAATTCTCCTTTCATAATTTGACAGATAACTAAAAAAATACGAATCGAAATTTATTTTTAAGAAATGAGCTAATTTGGTGTGCAAAGAAAGTTTGATTTAATATGCTTAATCTTTAGCATTTCAAAAATAAAACTAGTAATACCTTCAATAAAATAACAAAAAGCATCCTATTTGAAATACCGTCGGACTTTTATATAACAGTCTCTATATCCCGGAACAAAGTTCGTTTTATAGGAAATTCTCTATACAAATGTTCATGCTTCAATTTTCTTTATAAACCACATAAAAAATATATTAAATTAACGCTATATATTAAAAAAAGTAATTATTCACACTTTTTTGTAAATAAATGTACATTTATTTTATATATCTTACTTATCAAAAATATGAAAGGAAAGAAAAACCGCAAGGAAAGTTTCTTGACGTCTTCATCTACTTCCAGCAGAATTAAATTTTTTTCTTTGATGCTCAAGCTTTTAAGTTTTGACATTTTCCAGCGACTAGTTACGAAGTTAACAGTACGGCCTATCAACTCTACAAATGAACGGAGACTAGTTTGAAGAACACGCGGACACGAGACAACTCCACTGAGTGTGAAAGAGGACATCGAAAATGTTTCAAGCGAACTGGATAATGGGGGCTATAGGTTGCACTTCTTGGATGAAACGCCGAGAACTCTATTGCTCTCGGCGAGTTTAGCACTTAATAAAACGAGTTCAAGATTTATGATCACCATAAAATGAGTTAAAAGAGAGAACAATTTGAAATGTCGACTAAACTTTAAAAATAGGGAGGAAAAAAAATTGAATCACTAGAATCACTAGAGAAAAAGTTGATTAGATAGAAAATGCACTTCGCTATTGGGGGATTATTTTACGAAAAAATCGTGAAATGTTCTTGGTTCTAGGAAAAAGTTCGCAATATAGAGGTTCGTAATATGGAGGTTCAACTGTATTTTTAAATACCCATGAGTTTTAAGGAAACCTGTAACACTACTAAATTACTCCCTTGTAATAAAAGTTTTTGAAGATTAAATCTAGCTTAACTGTGTTTAAAAATTCTCATGTAATAAATGTGAAACATCAACTTTTCTTTATGTCAGTTGAAACATTTTGTAACCATTCGAAATTTCTTTAAAATGGCTAATTTTTTCCTCTTGTAATTTACTCACTACATCAACACATCGATTCTACATTGTTTTAAGTATATCATCAAAATTTTTAAAAAAAATATCTAAGTAGTTTCTTTTCCATAACATATAAATAATATGTTACAGGTTATTTACAAATCATTTTGCTATCGAATAAATTTGAGCTTGTATCACTTGCAAAATATTCTGTTTGTATTTCCCAATAGAGAAAAAAATAATTTATAGTTAAAAGCATTATGCTCTTTCATAAGAAAAAATATTTATCCTCTCGTGTACCTAAAAGGGTTATAAAACAGCGCATAATGAAATATTTTATAAAACATATGTTATAAAAATACTCTTTCTAAATAAGTTTTCAATAGAAGTCATAAACTGCAATTCAATATTTCTGTAATGATAACGGAGAGATTTTTATCACGATGCCGAGTCCTCTATTCAGGATTGCTCAGGTTGAAAATCTTTTAATAAAGATGATAACACACAATAAATTTAATGCATTCGAAGTTTAAATTAAATTCTAACTTTAAAATTCGAAATATAATAGGTGACATTTTGTATTTCCAGTAATTTAGAACTGTTAGAAACTTAACACTTGAAACTTATGAGACTATAAATACTACTAGAAAATTCTTACACTCAAATGTATATCGAGAATTTCAACTCACCTTAGCGAACATGTTGATGTGTGGAGGTACTAGCTGAAACTGCTAATGAATTTAAATCCAAAAAGCCACTGCTTTTATACATTTTCTTAAAAAAACCAAAAAAGTTGATTTTTCGTGGGGTATGGAATTTGAAGACAAAGAAAAAGAGTAGGAAGGAAGGTTGGTCAGATGGGAATGGTTAGTTACCTCCCTCCGCCTATTTCAGTAAGTAGATGACATTGGAAAACCTAAACTGGTTCATTTCCTGGTACTGAATATCACTAAATAAGTTGTTTGTGCCTTATTATTCAATAGATGATTTATGAGATAAGAGTCTCCAAGGTTTCTTAAATAATTGCACTAATCACTTGAAGACCTTAAATGTCATAATTTCATGGGGTTTTTTTTAATTAATTCATTTATTTATTTATTTAGAATTATTGCTGATACTATTTTTCATGATTTGATTCCAATAATTATAACTCCATGCCTTGTGATGGTAAACATGTTCTGTGTAGGGTCATGTACATACGTCAGCGTTTTTCAAACTGTGGGGTGCGCCTCGCTAGGGGGGCACGAGCATATCGAAAAGTCGAAAATAAAAGAGATTTAAAAAAAA
>BMAV01019393.1:24095-43480 GCA_019973955.1 Trichonephila inaurata madagascariensis
AAGACATTATAAAAAATACCCTACAGGCAACTCTATTTAAAAAAAAAAAAAAAAAAAAAAAACATCATATGTAATTATCTTGAAATTCCTCCTATTTTGTATCCCTTAATTCTTTTTATTATAACTTTTTTAAAGTTTTTAATCAGTATTATTTTTTTGAAATATAATTCCTCCTAGAATATGTCGTGATGTTTGTATAGTAGTATGTATAATTTGATATAACTAGAGGAAACTCTACTTATATCAATTATACAAACATCACGACATATTCTAGGAATAATTATATTTCAAGAAATTAATATTGATTAAAAACTTGTAAACTCATGTATTATTGTCTTGCATCTTGTATTGTAAACTAATGTAAACTTGTTAACCCGCGATCACTCGCGCGGGGTGTTCTGTACACCCCAGCAACAAGAAAATCCTCGCAGGATTCTAAAAAGAATGCGCAGAACCACGATTTTTCTGTAGCTGCACATTTTAGGTCATTGAACCTTCAGGCCTGATGCAATCCCTCTTTCTAGAAAGATTGAAATGTTATAACCTTCAAAAGTTTATCTTGGGGGTTGAGAACTCCCGCGAGAAGTTGAGCATTTGTATACAGTCTGCTCTGAATGTTTGGAAGATGATTAAAATATTATCTAATTTCTACTATCATTATATCTTTAATTATAAAGTATATTTAATACTGGTATATACGTTTTACTGGATTATGAAAAATTATAAAATTATGTGTTTTAAAATGTGAAAATTTTGTATGTTTAGCTTAAACTAATGTTAGTCTCATTTGTATGCAATAAATTCAATAATTTTATTTGTATAATACAAAAAACAACTTGTACTTTATAAATATGTATCATAATAACTTAATTTTATTTTCATAATTAAATACACGTGTTAAGAGATTGGGGTGTTCTCTACACCCCGCGAGTAATCTACACCCCGGTAGCAAAAACAGGCGTGAGTGACCTCGGGTTAAACTTATATTGTTAAACTCTTACTTTTTTTCCTTCTATTTTGTAGTAGATCATGAATATCTATCCATAATATAGTAATACAAATGAACGCAAAATAAAAACTTTATTTATTTTTTTTTTCAAAAGTTGCTAATAGTTTTCTTACTATAAGTAATAGAAAATCGAATTTTAACGAAAAATTAAAGTTTCACAAGAGACGGAGTAAAATAGGAACTCCTTTAGTATTTTTTCTCCCTTGAGGCAAGGGATTGAATCAGGTTTCCTCGAAGTAGATAAAGTAATAAAATATCTTCTAAGACTTCTTTTCTTATAGATTTGACATTTATTTTTTGTCTAATGCAACATTAGTATTTAAATGTAATAGATTTGTCTGGAATATACGAATTTCTAAATAGAATAATGATAGAAATAAATTATTAAATTACTTAAAAAGAATTTGTATATTTCTGAACGCGTGTGAAATGAACTTTTGTTAATTTACATAAGAGTTCAATTAATATCACACTCAATATTCATTCACGTTAATGCATCCATTTCTTGTTTAACTTGGTTGATATATATTCTTTGCAAAACAAAACAAACTGTAACATAAACCAAAATAGAATCAGTGACACCTGGAGGGCATTCACAGAAAACAGCGACACCTAGTGAGCGTTCCTCAAAAGCAGGCATTCGAAGTGTAGCTGATAAGCTATCAACATCGGCACGAACCTGTGTCTCCTTTAAGTAGCTTTTGCTTTTTTCTAAACGTTGTATTTTTGGAAAATGTTTTAAATGTTTTCTTCATTGCACATCTAACTGTTTATTATCTTGATTGTTTAACTTTGTACATCTAAAAATGTCCTGTTAAAAACTTTTATTAAAGAGTTTGGGGCATCTGACTGCTTTCCACAAAACTTATTTACGTAAAGTGAGTTACAGGATTGCATAAAAAAAGACTAATTTCTTCCATAAATGTTTCAATTTATCTTCGAAAAAACCTTTAAGCCCTAATTAATTGAAGCAAAATAAAAATATTAATTCGTATTAGTAACATTCGGAAATAAAAATACCAATATATATATATATATATATATATATACATAAAAATAAATCAACAACTATCCCCATCAATAAAAACAGCCTAATATTTCAAAAATAAATGACCTTCATAACAACTAAAACTTTTTAAAAAAAACCCATAAAAATCAGCCTTTATTCTTTATATCCTTGAAAAGCTAAAATACAATTTTTGGGGTTGAGTGAAAGTGCAACTTCAACATCCGAGTCACCAATTGAAAAATTATTCCTTGTTTCCTACAACTTCTCTAATTTATTGAGATGTTTTGGCTTCATTTTCTACTTTGTCGATCATAGTTTATCTACTGTGAGGTATTTTAAAACTATTGATCATAACGTTCTTACTTTTTGTGCTTTATAAGGACTTTTATAATTTTCCCATATTGATTCTAGGCGCGTTATTTGTTTGCGTCTTTAAATTTCAATACTTTCTTATTTTTATACAACTGAAATTTTTTCAACTGACAAGATTGCAGTCCTCTACCTAATTGAAGCCCTTCGGCAATTAAAGATCAAGATACTCAATTCACTCACACAAAGCGAATTATAATTCAAATCGAACAAAATACCTCTTCCCTTTGACTCCCCTATTGGGGCAGCAATAGCCTAATGGTCATGGTCTATCAAATTAAGATCGAATTATAACTTAAATAGATACAATTTTCTGGGTTTATGTTTACAAATTATTGATAATTAATTATTTAGTAATACTTATGATAAAAAAGATACTTTTAAAATATAAATTTTAATATTTTACGGAAATGGCATTTTATTTATATCTCCTTACAAAAATGTAATATTTAACATTTTACTTGGTAATAATCACATATGAAATTTAGGAAATCATAAATATTAATCAATTTATCCATTATTGTTTGGAATTTGCTTACCTTAAAAAATTCTTAAGAATATATATAAACATATGACTACTAATATGTGTAAATAAATTTTTTAAAAATATATATATCTGTTAATGTGTTATTTAACAGTGTTAATCTAAAAAATAAACTTTTATGCATAATACTACATAAAAATATCTTCAACAACATTCAAATTACCAACTTTTGGTTATGTTCATTAAAGAATTCATGGTAATCTAAACACTTAGAATCCTGTATGTTTCCAGAGATTGAACTATTATTATAGTTGAAGATTTACCTTTCCTATACTTCGGTTACATTTAAAGGCTCCTTAAAATTTTTAACCGAAAAGTTACAAATTCGAATTTTATATATGTATATTAGTTCATATATATAGTAGCAAACCCCCAAATCGGAAAAACCACACCTGGAGAACGCCCACCAAAACGGGAACAACGACATCTAGCGAACGTTTCTGAAACCAAGTAGTTGAAGTGTATTTGTTGAACCATCAACATCGCAATGAACCTATGTTTCTTCAACTAACTTTTTTTGTATTTCTAAATGCTGTGTCTTATGTAAATCTCTTCTTCTTTGTACATTTCTAAATGTTAAATACCTCAAATGCTTTCTTTAGTCATTTTAATATAATATTAAAATTTTTTATAAAAGATTTTTGACATATGACAGCTTTGAACAATAAACACACATATATGTATCATTTCTTTTATTTATAATTATTATAATACGTGATTGTTAATATTTTGAAATTTCTTGCCGATTTATTTATTATTATTATTACTTTTTGGTTTAAGAAGTTTAGATTATAGGTGAGAGAGGCTTTTAAGAGGTTTTAGGCTTTATTGTTGTATTAATGTGCACATTCTACTTTGATCAGTACAGCATTGCTACATTTTTTACACATTTAGCATTACTTTAGGATTATAGCAATTTGGTTTGTTATAAAGGTATATACACCACTGTGCCATTCTCAGTATGAATTTACTTTTAAAGATATAAAACAGAAAATTTGTGAATTACATACTAGTGGGCTATAATTTTATCGTTATATTTTATATTAGTATAGTAATTTTATTTGTAATATTTAAATTTCTTTTAATATTATTCTTTCCTTTCCCTTTGGCCCAGTGGCTTAGACAAATTACAGGTGAAGTTTGCCTAGCTCTAAAACTTAATTAAACCTGCTATCTTGGTTCCTAAGGCCAGGAGTTTGTTATTGCACTACTGTGCCTAATATTTCCTATCTTGAATAGTTATACTTAGGTTCTATAGCTATCTATGTATATATATAGTAATATAAAATAACAGTGAAGAAGTACTAGAACCTACAGTGCTAAAGCAGGAAGAAATTGGAATTCACCAGACACACACATATATATATATATATATATTCTCCTAGAATATCTTCTAATATTGTTTTCAAACACAAAGACCTAATTCCGTTGAAAAACAATTATTTGTGTTTTTATTTAACATATATATGGAAAATAGTTTTTAAGTTTGTTAGGGACAGGGTTAAAAAATGGTGAAAATGTACATTTTTGAAGAACCTTATAATTAAAAATTTGGTTATATTAAATACAAATGTATTAATAAAGCATTGTAATTTAAAATTATTTTTATTTTTTAAGGAAGTAAGAAAAATATTAAATATGCAGATATAATTTTTATAAATTTTTTTTCAAATCATGTAAAGTTCAGGTTTTATGTATAAATTTATTACATTAATTAGACAAAAATTTTAATATCTAGAAAGTATTAACGAATTAGGTAATGTTTCAATTTGAAGAGCAAATTTTTTTTGTAGTCTTTTAATGATATCTGAAAATTAAAACTAATTAATTTTTAATGAAATGGTATTTTCAAGAATAGAATGCTATCTGATTTTTATTTTGATTATATCATTTGAAGCTAATTTATATTTTTGTCATCTTTGAATATTTTAAATGATTAGGTTTGGTCTATTATTTTTAGATATTTATTTATTTTACTTCTTTCAATTAAGTGATTGATTTTTTTGAATTCTTTGAATTTATGTATATCCATCATATTGTTGTAGAAATAAAGTTTAAGATATTGGAATGGTTAATTTTATGTTTTGAATCCTTTATAAATGACGTATAGTCAGGCATGATATTTGACAAAGATACATGAAATAACCATAAGAACTCTTTCTCCTTGAATTCAGAGATAAATTCTTACTTTGAATATCTATGTAAGGACTTGAGAGATTATAACCTTTTGTTTTATTTTTATAGAAATAATTCTTATACCAATATATCTTAGTTAGAATTATGTATTTTTGTTTTAAAACTATTTTACGATTATTTTATCTAATTATTTCAATGGTCAAATTTTAGATTATAATCAAACGTTCAAATTACTTGAAGTAATATAGTTTAACGCTTAAAACCTGAAATTTGTTGTTTAAAAGCATCAACATAATACATAAAATACAGTTTTCAAAAATAAATAAATTTTTTATTCTCTTTTGAAATATTTATGACATTTCTTTATTTCCCTTATTTGTTATTTGAAATATTAAAAACTTTTGTTTGTGTTTTGGGGCAAAAACATTTCTAGTGTTTTAAACTTGACAACTATTTTCTTCTCACATTTTTTAGATATTATAATGAACAGTAGTTGATTAATAAACTGCTCTCAATAGAAAATGACTTGAATATAACTCACTTTCAGCTATTAAATATGGCTTAAAAATACAGTAAGAAAAATGTTTTGGTTTAAATTATTTTGAATCCTGTAACTTAAAATTAGAATATGAATACTTAGAGTTTTAAGTTCATTAGTCCTCGCGTTAATTAAAAAAATAAAACTAATTACTTAACTTAATTATTAATTTTAAAAAACATTATTCAATAATGAATTATTAATTTCTTAAGATTGCATTCATTATTAATTTTATTTTCAATTATTAATTTTAAAAAGCAATTATTTCAATTAGCGCTGAAGAATATTTGGAGCATTTTTGCAGATGAAATATTTCCTAAACATATTCGCAGAAGTTAGTGTGTGATTGCAAACAATTCCTGGACATTATGCCCTTTACTTTTCTATATCTATATTTTTAAATGTTAAAAACAGCAATAATATGCATATTTTATATTTAGCATAGAATACTAAGATATTACTTGTTATTCAATAAAGGAAACCTCATGTACTAGATATTGAATTTTTAAAAAATGTATGAATTGTGTGTGTTTTTTTTATTGAACAGTACACAGAACCAAAAAAACCATCTATGTATGGTGTTCAGGTGAAAAGTAAATATCAGTTTCGAACTAATTTCATTCATCGTTACACATCGGAAAATAGTATGATATAATAATATTAATATTGGGAAACAGAGAAAATACATGGGGAGTTATGCTACTCATCTGAAAAAGGCTAAAAAGATTAATAGATACTAAGAAGAATTGTTTGCAAAATGTATGTAATAAGCAACTTATAAATTTCTCAATATACATTAATCTTGTAACTAATACTAAAGAAAACAGGACTCTAAATTTAAAATGCTCGATATAATTTATTCAATTCATCACAGAGAATTCATCCAAGACACATCTACCAGACTTTTCCAAGACCCAAAAGAGGAGCTCCGAGACCGACCTTGGCAACACCGAGGGGTGCACCTACAAGACCACCCCAGGGAGCAGCAAGTCCATGGGCAGGGACCAGTCCATTAGCCAGAATTCCATTGCCAGCGATAACTCCATTACCAAGGTATCCAGCTCCATAAAGACCTTTTCCAGCCAGACCCCAAGGTTCAGCAGCTAAAACGGGTGCGCCCCATGCAGCTGGTGCCAACACGGAAGCGTATGCAGCTGCTACAACAGTGCAAAAGATAATGACCTGGAAAGAAGCAAATGAAAATTAAAGAAATGTGTGTCATTTTATTCTCAATCATTTTCAATCTAACGAACATTTGTGTACTTCAGTTTAAAATACAAATACGGCTTAGGTATTCCTCACATGAATACTGGAAAGAGAACAACACTTTTTTCTTTCATATACAGTAGAACGTCGTTTATCCGAATCAATTGGGACCGGACACCGTTAGGATACGCGATTGTTCGGACAATCGAAAACCAAATGAAATCCATGCAGTATATGAAACCGTACACTATGCGAATATTCAAAATCATCACATGTGGGAAAGTGCTTGAAGAAAAAGCAAAATAGGTGCAAAATTTCGCAATTCTACCTTTATTGTGGAAAATAATCACTTATTCTTCGCTGTACCATTGTACACCTTCGTTTTTTAGCTGCAAGATCTCTTATTCTCTTGAGCAGCAGTAGTTGAGTAGGACAGCACTCTGTTGTTCGTACCACTTCATAGCTGTCTCTAACGCAGAAACCGCGTCAGCATTTGATGGACCCTTGCTATTTTTGTCGTTGTTTTTTTATGTCAGAAATTGTTGATTTCCCAACATTATAAAACTGTGCTAGAGACGCTCCACTTTCTTCCTTTGCGAGATGGTTCAATATTTCAGGTTTTGCCTCAGTGTTCAAGACGTTGCGCTTCCGTTTTGAATTCGAAGCCATAGCAGTTCACAACTTAAAAAGAGCACACATACATCCCCTCACTTGGAAACTAGCTAACCTAATATTCCGCGCAGATGTTTACCAAATCTCACACAACTGAATTTCCCCAAATATCCCTGACCTTGGGTTTTCCCGTCACTTTTGGCATCACGCGAAACAACTGTTGAGCATTGCACTGTTCAAAAACGTATTCATATACAGTACATGTAGTTGGAAAAAAAACTGGTCGGGATATTTGACGCTCCGGATAATAAACGTTCGAATGAACGATGCTCTATTGTAATTATAAACTTGATTACTCATTCAGTTTAAGCTCAAAAATTGAACAGAAGCGATAATAAAATAAAATTATTAAACAAAAGTACAATCATAAAACTGAAATTTTTCAATTTATTACAGCCTTATAAACGAATTGCATGATTATTTTTTAATTGTCTGGCGTAAATAATGTCACAAGGACTATCTTATTTCGATGGAAGTTCCCCCCCCCGCTCGAGAAATTAATATAGTTCTTTATCCATCTACGTGTGAAATTAAATAGGCTCATTCTGTCTATGTGTCTCTTAAAATTAGTTTTATTGCGTGAATTTATGTCCGTTAGATAATTCAGCTGATGTAATTATTTACATAAAACTGATTTCTTCCCGTATTCTCGTATATGATGTAATAATTAGAAGAGAAAATGTCTCTGGATATTTTTGAAGAAGTAAGAAACGAAGGAATGAACTGATTAGTGAAGAAAAATAACTTCCTTCATTTCCATTGCTTGGAGATTGAGAACGATGTAAGTACCTCTTAAAAAGAACATAAGGAACAACAGCATTTTCTTAAGATTGTGTTATTTTAATTCTCATTACATACGGTTTGCGTATCCGCGTTTTTTTCTTTCTTTTTTCTTTTTTTAACATTGTGACATAATTTATAATGTATATTTCCCTAAGCAGGAATTTTATGTTCACAGAAAATTACTGATAGTCGAAATTTTTGAAAAGGCCCAACTAAATGAAATTTTTATTAACTCAGTTGTGCCATATTTGTTTCTTTGCTTTTTACGTGATTTGATTCAATTGACACTCTTTTCATAAATTTGAAAGGAGAAGGGAGTATGTGCTAATGCTTTTTTTTTAAAAAAGCATTTTTTTTATAATTTGATAAATTTTGTAATTTTTAAATAAAAAACTTCATAAATTTTTCTTCTTTTTAAATTGTTTAATTAACAGAAAGTCTTTAAATGTTTTAATGTGTTTGGTAAAAGCCAAATAATTTAAAAGTAAAACTTGATTTTGCTATGATAGGAAAGTTTTTCGTAGTAACAGAAACTGCTACAACTATTGAATGTTTCAAAAGTTTTCTGAGCAACTTAATTTGGATGGTTAAGAAAAAACAGGCATTTATTTTCTGAATGTGCAGTTCTTTGATGCCTACGAAATATTCTTTTAATTTCAAAGAACATTTTGTAATATGTGAGATTCAAAAATTTATAAGATTACAGAAAAAGAATTAATTTTATTTCGAATTAAGGTAATTATCTTACAAAAGTACGATCACTTATAAAATTACTCCATATTATATATTTTAATAAAAGTTTGAACACAGTTTACTATACTAGATAAAAATATATGTAAATTAAATATATCCATGGCGCTGCATGAAAAACAATGAACATTCAACAGAAATAGCTGAATTTTTGTATTAAATTATAAATAAGCTTTTAATTTAATAAAATCGTTTAAACAGAAAAAAAAATTCTCTTTATAATACAAAAGCTTATCTTAAAACAAGTTATACTAATTTTAAATGAGCAGCGATTATCAAACAATGTATGTTTATTTTCAATGTTGAACCTCTCTAACACATTTTTAAAGGAACAAAGCCAATTAACTAAAATCGATTTTTAACATCACATTATTTTAACTTTTAGAAATTTATTCTATTCGTTTTCTCTCCACATACATAAATCACGTCCGGGTCACCAATGTCGGGAACAGAATCTACGACCTACCTGTGGATTCGTAAGAACGTAGCATACCACTAGACAAAAGTGATCACTCCTGTCCGGAGGCTATTACTGGCTTATTTAGAAACCACCACAAATTGATATGGAATGTTTTTTCAGAGAGAGAGATTTGAACTATACTATTGCATAAATAATGACGTTTTTTACGCATAATGTTTTAGGTAACTTCTTTAAATTTGCATAAACAATACCTATTGTTTACGATGTATATTTACATGAACTAAACAAGCATTGCAACAACCGTAAGATCATAGAAATTAATAATATTTAAAACTGATAGGTATTTTCCAAAAAAAAAATTTGCAAAAGGTTATTGAGAAATGAGATAAAAATATATTGCTGAAATATCAGTTAATAGAGCTAGTACTAACTGACAAAACAAATTAACATTTATACTGATTCCGCCAGTTATGAAGCAAATAAAATACACTACTCTGATAACGAGAGTTGAATTCTATAATTATGACTTAATGTGCCTTATTTATATTTGTTCCTTTTTCGAAAAAACATTGCATATTTTTCAACAACAATAAAAGTTCCAAAACACAGAACAGAAAGTACTATTTATTCAGGAGATAAAATATATTTGTAGAGTAAAGTCCGTATTTCATGGTTTTTTTTAAATAGTAATTATTTAGCTATTATATAAAATAAAAAAAATTGTGCATCATTTTTGAATGCTATATACAGTCGACTCTTGATCATTGGAAGTTGGAGGGACCTTTGAAAAACTCCGAATTATCAAGAGTTCGAATTATCAACAGGATAAAAAAAAAACTCCCGAAATACGAAGTGAAATTTTTCTCTAACACATTCAAATATTAAACCATGTAATAAAGCAACCATTGTTTTTCTGTATAAAATTACTTAGAAGTTTTTTTTTTTTTTTAAATTACATATTATAAGTTATAAATAGCACAGATGAGCCATAAATCATCATGTCAATCCGACTAAAGATACACAATTTTATCATATTTTTTTTTATTATCTTCTTTACACAATAGTGGGGCGTGCTTTCTGAACACATGTGTAGCAAGGCTACGTGTTGAATGATATTGACGGCTGACAACAGGTGTTGCCAGAACTGTTCCCTTGAAGAAGGAAAACAATAAAAGTATCTTTTCGCTAAGGAACCGGGGGAAAAAGAAGGGGAAGACAGATGGTCATTAAAGGGTTTCGTTACGGGGAAGACACGTAGAGACAATACAACACAAAACATGTAAGCTCCAACCTGTTTGCAACAGGACTAGATAGTAAGTGTTTGAATTATCGAGAGTTTAATAAAATAATTTTGAATTATATATATATATCGCGTGTTTAGTCTGACTAGCCACAGATTTTACTTCGAAAGATTGAGTGTACCAAAACGTATTGTTTTAGTTCGAAATATCAAGAGTTTTTCCAGGGGATGAACATATACTTTGAATTAGCGAGAGGTTCGTATTATTAAAGCTTTAAATTAGCGAGAGTCGGCTGTAAATTTTTTTATAAAAATATTAAATTGAGATATCTAAAAGGAAAATTAGCATGAACTGTTTTTAAAAATACTGTACTATTCATGATAAAAAATTATGCATATTCCAACAAAAATGTTCGAGATTTATCATCAATTTGACTAAAATTAATATCCACCAACTGCGTCTAAAAAATTTTGATCTAATAAAACTCGTAGATAAAATTGATTTAAATAAAAATGTATTGTTAAAAGTACATTGATCGGCAATAGTAAACAAATAAACATCTCACCTTAGCCAACATGATGTTTGGTAGTTGCTTAGCTTGAAATGCTTCGCTTGTAAGTCAACGAAATAAACATCGCTTCTTTTATAGTATCTCAAATAAAACAAAAAAATTATGTTTATTTGTTGTGTGCACTTTAATATAAAATCTTAGGGGGGTAATGTTTGCGTCCTTGTAACACAGAATATATGTAAACCCCACCCATTTAGATCATCGACTCATATAAAAAGTCTTTATGTTATGTTTCCGGGTTGGAAAAGAATCAAACTATTTATTTCACTTGCTTCAGTACGGTTCACATAAAGTCAATTTTGAAGGTTGCACCTCTCTTAATGTTTTGAAAAATGTGAAAATTATAAATACACACAAAGCTAGTAATTCTTTGAACAGACGTTCAAAGGTGGCACTCAAAGGCCCGTATGCTATGAAGGTCAGTAGAGTTTTTCTACATCGTTATTTTGCATCGTTTAAACATCCCAAGGCCAATCATATATGCATGTTTATAACGCTCTCCCAAATGATCGAAATAAGGGAGGGGAATTTAATATTCTTACTGTGCAATTTGAAAAAAAAAATTTGTAAGAAAAGAGCAAATGAACTGCAGGTGTTTAATAGGCTTAACTTTACTGTTTAGAAAGCAATTTTACAGTAAATAACTTTCTAATGTGTTTACAAAACCTCCTTAACCTAAATAGTTCAGAAATAAAAAAAAATGCTTCGGAATGAAGGAAGGTGATAAAATTTTTTTAACGTTTTGATAATCGATGTTTGTAATAGCTGTATTACTTTATTTTAAAATATCTGACTTCCTTCAGAGCCCTTTTCAGCTATGCATATTTTCAGTTAAATACAGAATATTTAAAAAATAAACGGGATTTAAAACTATGTATTCAAATCACTGGGGTAGGTAGTCCTGAGTGGGCTTCGTAGCAAAATTTCTTACGCGCCATTTTGGGGTCCTTTTAATATATTAACAATTTTTTCTCCTCATATATGTTGTGGCCCCGTATCATTGATACGGTTGATAGAGTGGTAGCTACGCACTTGATTTAAATACAATTTATAGAAATTTTATTTATTTTTGGAAATATTGGCAATTTTTAAGGAAATTGTATTGAAAATTGCAGTAACGGCAAGCCTATACTCAAAATTCTAATGAATATGTTTAAAAAATATTTACACACTTCGTAAACAATATCTTTATTTGTATTTTAAACTAAAATATAGGTTTTTGAAATAATGGTTTTTTTTTTTTTTACCCAAGAAGGGCAGTAAAGTATATAAATACATGCATATAGATTAGATTCTAGTATTTAATATGAATGAAATTAAATAAAAAAAAATTAGAAAATTTCAATATAGTTTCTTTAAAACAGTTTTAATAGTGAAGTTTATAGTAAGGCCAAATATTTTGAAAAAGTTGCTCAGAAAACGCACTTAAAAAAAATATTTAACACTAGAACCTCCTTCGAAGTCAATTTGACTCTGGAGCCTGTTTACTTTGTTCTCCTTCCCGTATTTTTGCAGGGAATTTTAAAATTTTTCATGACTTTTAATCGTTTTTCCTGGTGATTACACAAAGGAAGGTTTTGTGGTTCTAGGTTAATTTGGAGTAAATTTCCAACTAAATATACCTAGAACGTCCGCTGTTGTCATTTTGACACCAAGGCAATTAATCATTATAAAAAAACTGTTGTTCAAAGAAACATAGTCTAGTAAGTAGATACCATTAGTAAGACAAACTTTCCAAAGTTCTAAAGAAATAGCACATTTCTTTGACCTAGTGATTTTTAGTTCACAGTGGAAATGAATCAATTATACTAATATTGTTGTATCTAAGTCAGCGTTTCTCAAACTCCAGAGCGCGCTCCCCTTGGGGGTCGCGATACTTCTACAAGGGAGGCACGAGCATATTGAAAAGTTGAAAACAAAAGATTACTTAAAAAAAATTATTAATTTACTGAAAATAAACAAAATACATTCTGACATAATAAAAAATATAATTTACATTTACACTGATATAATACATTTATAAATGTATCGGTACTGCACAACTTATTTTATAATTAATTTAACAATACTAAGCGAAGAAAAAAATTAATAATTACCAATGACCCCATGGGCTTGCACATGTAAAATTAAATAAAAAAATTAACACATATCTTGATAATTTGTACGGTTCATAAATAATCCCTTCACACACACACACATACTGCCGATCGCTCCCCAATGCCTTTGTTTTCCATGTAAGCGGGCGTTTGGGATGTATTGTAGGGGAGGGGGGAAGAGAAAATAAATAAAAATAAGCATTTCCTCTGAAATTAGCAAATCTTTCATAAACACTATTAAGGTCTGTTTATTGCATTCCAAAGCCTTCGGAATAATTTTATGTATATCAGTGCACAGGAAAGAACGTACTTCGGAAAGACGTATATCTACGTCGGGTCATTTAAAGCACCGGTTGAACGAGACGTATATATACGCCGGTGGCACTTAAGAGGTTAAAGCCGTATTGTAGCTTTAGCGTCAAACTATAGTATTATTGAATTGAATGCAGTGTTATTTGTATAGAGGGGGGTAGGGCGTGACGAAAATTATGATTGAATATATATTGGGTTGCAAATATATAAAGTTTGAGAAGCACTGATCTAAGTGTTTCGTTACATAGCATTTGCTTATTTGCTAATAAAAAAAAATTCAGTCGACTTTCGAACTTAGTGCAGAGTAGATACCATGAAACGATGGCTCTTAGAAAAGATCTAACCCTTGATGAAATTGCGAACTTTTTGGGAGAGCTTTCTGAGAATGAATTGGCTCTCTTTAGCTTTATTCTAGAAAAATTTTGATTGTTTTAAAAGCTTTATTTTTCTGTAGTTTTGTAGAAGATAACGCGATTGTCGTTGATTTATTAATAATGAAATAAAACGCCAAAATTAGATAAAATAAATGAACCAGCATTTAAATTATCAATGAATAGGCAATAATTAGGAAGTAAGCTTTCGTAACTGAATTGCAAAAAAATTTATGATCGATATTAGTATTCCCATCAGTAAAACGAACTTGAATAAAAAAAATCTGTCATATACAAATAATATAATAAACAAATTAAAGATACACTGGGTAAGAACTGGGCGTGTCAAATTTACATTGCAGCGATTGGTATTCCACCTATATTGTGCCACACTTAAAAGTGTTTCCAACTCCGAGGAAAGTGAAAAATCTGCTAATGGTAAATACCGATCCGCAGTCTCATTGGAAGTAAGAAAAAAGTATATCATAGACATATTGTTATTAGTGTTATTGCTAATCCTATGATGTTTACCATTGATTATCCAAACTGACGAATAAAACTTGAAACCAGAGTGACCAGCATTTCAGTCAATCTATCCTGAAGCAGTGTTTTCCTGTTTTGGGTTTATTATATGCTTAAATTTTTTAAGTAAGTGGATTTGTGTGTGTGAAGATGGGGCAATGGAATAAGAACAAAACTTTGATCGTGATACGCCATGTAAGTGACAGAATACAAACAGTTTTATAGCTATAAGAAGTGTGAGAACCTGTAAAGATGCATCAAAGCAGCAATAACCTGATAGCCTATGAAAGTACTATTCAAAACTTAATTTTTGAGAAAGACTACAATTAATTGGTTTTGAGAATTGTGCAAGTTAAACATTAAGGTACCACCTTAAGCTTCGTTCGACAGTCGAAACAGGATACTTATATTCTATTAATAATCTAAACTTCTATATATTAATTATTTTAAAATTACACATCATTAAACAAAAGCGCTAATCTAATGCAAATTCAATCGAAAACCGAAAAAAACTGACATTATTTCAGAATCATTTTGCTTTTTTTCCTTGTTTTGAAACCCTAAGCAATTTGCATTCCTGCCATTTGCTTGTTAAAATATATGTTTTTCAAATTTCACCAAAAGTTTCAATTAAGGTATCCTACAAGGTTGAAAAGGTATTTTAGGACCAATAGAAAAAATAAATATAAGTATTGAGGAAGAAGATGGAATAGCATATAAAACTGGAGAATCTTAAGCTGTTTTTCTAATATTCACTTTATTTAACTTATAAAATATTTTTTAAATGTATTTTTTGAAAAATGAAATTTTTACTAAATTTTGTGCACGAAAAATGGGATATCTCCTATACAATGATATTGATAACACTTATTCGATAAGCTCATTACAGCGTAACAAACCACAGGTTTAAGATAATTACATTTTATCGTGCTTTACAGTCATTTTTAACGTAGAATATAAAGGAATTTTGACGAAAAATTATTAATGTCATATTTAAATTTTTATGAAGTATTTATTTCTTTAAAAAAATGTCTAAATATTATTTCTTAAAAAATAAAAATGTTTTGAAAAAATTATTTCTTAAAAAAAAAATGTTTTGAAAAATGAAATTTTCACTAAATTTTCTGCACGAAAAATGGGATATCTCCAATACAATAATATTGGTAACATTGGTAATAATATTGGTAATATTGGCAATAAGCTCATTACAGCGTAACAAACCGCAGGTTTAAGATAATTACATTTTATCATGCTTTACAGTCATTTTTAACGTAGAATATAAAGGAATTTTGACGAAAAATTATTAACGTCATATTTGAATGTTTATGAAGTATTTATTTCTTAAAATATTATTATCTTGCGGTTTGTGACACTTCCGATGGATCAAGGAATATATTAATAAAATTAAAATTACTTTATGTCCAACGTATTTTTATTTATACTGTTCTTCTTAACATTGAAAAATTTGTTAAAATTTTGTATAAAATAATATTTTTCTATGACAAGGGATAATACGTGTTATTTATTTAATATTTATGGCTCTTTAAACCTATTTTTGTTAGTCAAAACAGTAAAATTATTCTGAAAATCAGTTTTTGAAAAATTGGACTCCGAACCTGGTCGGATGCCGTGAGGCAAGTAAGTTTTGGTTGTCACAGCAGGGGAAAGCTAGAATAGTGCGTAAAATTCAAATTTTGATTTTGCCAAAAAATATATTTATTGAATTTCTTTCAATACTAAAATTAAAGTTTTCGTGCAGGAAATTTTAAAACTCTTTGTTATTGCTTATGCAAAATTATCTGATCGGACTTTTTTTTTTCTTTTTTATATACTTGGTTTTCAAGCTACTCGTTTCTTAAAAATATAGATTCATATTTTTACTAAATATTAGTAAACCTAGCTTCTTATATATGTAGTATTGTGATTTAGTTTAACATTTCCAAGTGATTTTTTATGCGTTTTTATTTAATCAGGCGAATAAAACTTCCCAAATTAACTTTTTCATGAAAGGTTCACGTGCAATATATCACAACATTTTTGTTGGTTATTACCATTCTAATGTTTAGTAATGAGAGAGATACTTGTAATGTAGAAATAATACGAATATTCATGACGAACATTACTCCACTTATTGCAAAAAATGCCTTCAAAAAACAAAATACACTATTTCTGATTCTTGAACCAATACTACTATCACACTTGATCTACTTTCATTGTTATTGCCTAACAGGTGAAAAGAAAAACCGAATGTTCTCCTTTGTAAAGTAAAGCGAGTTTCAGGTATATGAATGAAGACAAATCTGTTTCAATAAATCAAGATTATAATAAGAGATTTCTTTTCACTTTTTTAACAGAAAAGAAAAAGTTATAAGCTATTTTACTATCAAAACTATCACGTATCATATATAGTCGGTGAAACTCTGTACTCTGCACCTTTTCAGATAGCATTCTTCAACACAAGAGAATCCGCCCATCACGAATCAAACGCGTTTCAAAACGGGATCCTCATATAGCACACTTTAGTAACTTTACTTTTTGAAGCGTTTCTGCTTTTTTGTCTTTTGAGTAAAGTCAAGGGAAACCAGAGTAATACAATAATAATTTAAGAGTTACTGCAGCAAAGGTGGATGAGGACCATTACTTGGAGACGTCACCTAGGTGCACAACCACTAGCTGTAATTTTAAAAATGCATTATTTAATGCAACGATATTTCAATATGTATATAATATTATTGTTTTGTCAGCGTTTCTCAAACTGTGGGACGCGCCCCCATAGGGGAGTGGGATAACTCTATGAGGCGGGCGTGAGCATATAGAAAGGTCGAAAACAAAATATTACTTAAAAGTTATTTTATTGAAAGTAAACAAACAAAATACATTCTGACATAATAAAAAAATTAAAATTTACTTTTACACTGATAAATGCATCAGTACTTCACACGATGTATTTTATAGTTAATTAACAATATTAAGTTAAGAACAAGTTTAGTCGTTACAAGTGACCTCATGGGCTTGTCATATATAAAATTATATACAAAAATTAAACTTTATCTTAATAAATTTTTGTACATTTATAAGTAATCCCTTAATCTACCAATTAAAAGTTACGCGATTCGCTCCTCAATGTCTCCATTTTCCATGAAGGAGCGCGTATGTGATGTATTCGAGGGGGAGGGGGCGGAGGAAGAAAAGGAATAAATAAGCAAACCTTCTGAAGCAAGTAAATCCTTCGCAAACACTGTCAAGGTCCTTTTATTGCATTCCAAAGCTCCCGGAATAATTGTATGGACAACAATGCACAGAAAAGATCGTACTTCAGAGATACGTATATATATGTCCGGGGCATTTAACGCATAGGTTGAGTGTCACATATATATATATATATATACGTCAGTGGCACTTGAGAGGTTAAAATCGTCATTTTTCTTTAGCGTCAAAGTATAGAATAATAGAATTCAATGCATTGTGTTATTTGTCTGGATGAAAATTATGATTGAACGTTAGGTCGCGAATGTCGAAAGTTTGAGAATCACTGTGTTATGTAATTCCAATCTGCGTTTCCAACGCACCTTTATAAAGCGTTATTCTATAGCAACCTTTTTGGGGAGAGTACCACAAAATGAAAAAGAAAATATACGTGCCACTTTCAATTTTTCCAACAGACAAAAAATATGAAAAGGTTGAAAAACGCTACTAATAAGTTTATTATGATATTGTTACGAAAGTAGTATATTTTTTATTACAAGTCTGAATAGTGGAAGTTTAAAAATAACATAACAGATAAGACAAAAATACAAACTCAGATTTTATTGTTAATAAACTTTTTATTGGTTCACTGAGGTCAGGTACAAAATAAAAATTAGTAACTTGAAACAATTAAGTCTAAATAAATACAGAACAGTTAGTAGTACTTTCTGAATGTGGCTTTTAAATTCGTAATTTTTTTAAGCCAAGTCCTCTATATTAGGATTAGTTCTCCTAAAATGCTAACACAATTATATTATTTTAGGCATCAGTTAGTTTTGAGCGATATGTGATTTAATGTTAATGTTCATAATAGAAAACACTTGTTCACAAACATATGTTCATCGAAACCTACATCAATATCTGAAAGCTAATTGCTTGAAAAATTGCTTGTTGTGGTATAAATTTTTAAAATTCAACACAAATCGGGCATTTATTTGTAGTTAAAATAAATTCCTCATGCGCTTTTACTAGGAGTATGGTGATGTAGGTCAGTTTCGATTTAGACTTCTTGCAGAACAGATTGAAAAAAGATTTGTGAAAAGATCAGCATTTTTTTATCAACTTGACAATCATCAAACTTTGCACTGAATGAAGCTTGAAAAATGGATATGAAATTGTTAATGGTATCATAGCTCGGAGCATTATTAACTTATTAGTTCTTGCATTAAGGTGAAATGTGTTAATCTCTTTTCTCACAGAAATAGAGACAAAAAAAAAAAGAAAAGAAATGTGAAAGTGAAAGTTTGTTCACAGAAGACATAAGACAAATAAGGGTAGAAAAAGTACAATATTTTCCCTGCAATCTTAAATTTAAGAGTTACTTAAATGTTCCAAAATATTGGTAAGAAAAGTTAAATCTCACAGACGATCTTCATTCTTGGGTTGCAAACACTCACTGCACATTTCATTGTTTTCTTCCATATATTTTAAAACAGGGTCCCTCATTTTTTTTAAAAAAATTAAATTAGTTTTTGCGTGTCACTGTTGTAGCTCCGCTGTGCCACACTATGGCACGCGTACCCCGGGTAGGCTACACATGGGCTATAGCAGTGGTCGTCAAAGTGGTGGTCCACGAGAAAATTTCACCT
>BMAV01019393.1:43580-95430 GCA_019973955.1 Trichonephila inaurata madagascariensis
TATCAACACTGGAAAAGTTTTAAAAACGCTACTTCAAAGAATCTGTCACTGTCATTAAAACATGGTACCGATCTCAGCTTGAAATAAAATGCAGTTCTCCGTCCAGCAGTAACAACAATGGATCTAAATATCCATAATCTTATTTCAAGTAAGCAGAAACATCCATCGAACTTGAAACGTATAATGCTAAAAGTTTGATATAATTAGATCATTTTTTAGTTGTTCTGTTTTTACAGGTTTTGTTTATTAATAAAGCTTTCATATAATTTGGTTACAAGTAATAATTTCATTACATTAACTAGGTACCTTTTATGCATCACAATTTTTTTACAAATATATTTATTACTTAAAAATTTTTATTAGTGGTTCGTGTGATTTAAATTATGAATTTACTGGTCCGTGAGGTCAAAAAGTTTGGCGACCACTGGTTTATAGAGTGCATACGTTATTTCTCATATATTGGTAAATTTTTCTAAAACTTTCTGACGGATGCAAAAAAATTTCAGCCTGTGAAACAAAGATGTTCTGACTCTTTATTAGTGTATCGTTACCAATGAATACTGGGCGGAAAATAAGATTTGATTTCTACTATGTCGATTTCATAATTTAAGGATGTTTCTGACCGCTTCAAAGAGACTTTATTAGACATATTGTACCAAACACATCGCAAAAATTAATTAATCATATAATTTTTTTTAAAAAATCTAACAAATTTTTCCGTACAGAAATATAGATTCTAAACAACGGTTTTCGATGTTAGGGTACACATACATTTCTAGCTTACATAAAGTAAAATCGTTTGCAGGTGAAATATTGTTGGCATAAGTGTTAAAATTTATGAACATAATATAATTCTATAAATAATAGTAGATATATTTTTGACATAATATCAACATTTGCATATTTCTTTCATTTTATTACAGTAATACCTCGACTTACGCGAACCCGGAGTCAAATCCAGTCGATTAATCTTTTAGTTAAGAAAAAAAAAAAAGGTAAAATTAGTGAAAATGGAAATGGTATTGAAGAACTTGTGAATAGAATGTTGCCAGGCACACAAATAAATTTAGAAGAGGATTGTGATGAAGTTCAAGAACTGCTGGATTCTCTCCCACAATCAGGAGCTGTCAATTGATGAGCCCATAGAAATGAATGAACAAAAGCAAGACATTGAAAATCTTAAGTCTTTAGACCGAGTTCAATGAGAAGATCGAATGAATGAATGAGTGAATATTAACGTCGCACTGTTAAGCTACACGAGGGCTTTTGGCGACGTACTACGTAATTTTGAACCATGGTCAAGTGACATGGACGGACGACACCTAAGCTGGCACCTCCCTCTCCTAACTCTACCACAACAACGGGAGGACGTTTGAGCTCTCGACAGATTTAATGTGCATCGCTCCTTTACACGGAATGAGATGATCGAATGACGATTGAGAATTTGACTCTGAAAGCGTTATTTATTTTTTAAAAAAAATGTTAGTAATTTTAGAAAATATAGACTCTAATGATCAGCATGCTAAAAAAATCCTTAAGCTGGCAGATTTTTTGTTAGTTTTTATGCAAAATTCTACATCAAAATAACTCCGGTTTGCGATTTTATATTTGTGTTACCTAAGATTTTACTAAATATTTTCTTTCTGAATTATATTATTTTATTTCGTTTGGCTCTAGATAAAAAAAATAATGTATACGTATTTATATCCGAACTCATACCCACACTTAGGCGAATTCAACTTAAGCGGTTATCAGACAGTCCCATCTATCACGTAAGTTCGTGGTATTACTGCATTTTCCACGAAAACGCTTCTGTTTTAGCGTTCAATAATATGTACCTAACTATTTTTCAAACAGCTGTTCTATGAGCCGAATTTTCAAAAATACATTAAAAGAATAATAAATCTAATTTATGTTTGGTAATGAATTACCTACAAAATTTAACCCGAAATGTGCAGGGGGCTGTTGTACGTTAAATCTGTCGAGACTTAAGGTCTTCCAGTTTGCGTAGGGCGGAAGCTCGAAGAGAGAGATGGAAACTCATGTGTCATCCTCGTCACTTCCCATGGTTCAAAATGGCGAGGTCCTTCAACAATAGCCCTCCTGCAGCTTTGTAGTACAACGTTAATGTAACTCTCACTCATTCATTCTCATACAAAAATTAAGCATTCTTTTTATCCATCCATGCTAATACTGATGTAAACTGTTTATAATGAATATTATAGCCAAATTATTCAGAATTTTACAACAGTTTTGAAGCAGCAATGTTTATCTTGAGTACTGTTTCTTCACCTTTTTTTTTGGTATATTTTTTGGGTTAAAATTGGATCTTTTTTCACTTAAAGGTTTTTCTTAAAATAACATTATTTTCTGAAATAGCCATTATAATATAAACATAATTGAAGTAAGTTGCCACATGTAATCAAGTCAAGAGAAAGAAATAAAGATGATTGCTTAATATTAAAAATATATTGCTTTACGCTTCGTTAATTCAAATTTGCATTTCAAAATTTTAATGTAAAAATTAAATTTTTAAAAAAATCATATACTGAAACAAACAATTAACATAGTTTTAATTTTTTTAAATATAATCTCAATGAATTTTATTCACCAGGTGAAAGTAAACTTCACAGGATTTAGAACTTCAATTTTTCTTTTGAATTATGTTTTACTTGGTAATTTTATTAGAAGCAAAAAACATATTTCCAATTGCTTTCAATGAAACTATGAACCAAAACGTTATTTAAAGAGCTAATAATTTTATTTGACTCATTGAGATAAAATAACAAAGAATTAACACTTTTGCTGTTTCACTGAACAAATGATATCATTTCATTGCTAGTGCATTTTGTAGTTCATAGTGGGACTACGGTAACCTAGTGTTCATAGTCACGGACTTATATTTAGCTTGTCGCCAGCTCAAGTATCTTCCTCGTCATTTGACCATGGCTCAAAATTACGAGGTCCATCCCCTACATTCCTAGTGAACGTTTATAGTGTTACTTTAATATAACTCTCTCTCTCTGTAAAACTCATTGTAAGTGTAACATAGTAAATTATCAGATATTTCAAATCCAAATGATGGATATTAATTTATTAGTTTCATTCTTCTTTTTTTTTTTTAGCTAAATCTAAATTTTTATCAATGTAAATAGAATTATTGCTCCCAAAACTTAATATCTTGATTATAGTAAAATTAATTCCTGTGTGACAGGCTTTTTAAAGAAAAAAAAATTGTTTTTATATTCCAGTATATCGTTGATAATGTAATAATTTTATGATAAAGTAGGGGGGGGAAGACATTTTGAGAGAGAGAGCCTCTCTGTGTCGTTCATCATAAATAATTTCCGTTTTAATTTGAACAATTTTAAGTTTTTAAACTTGTAAATATTTTTTAGTTCATTTATTTACAATGGTCCATATCGAAACACATGAATTGTCGGAAAAAAATGGGTTTAAAAGATTTGAAACTTTACTGAAGAATATAATACAAAATTCTCTTTGAACGAAGAAAGTTTTATGATAAACTTTCTGGATAGCGCGGTTGGTTATACGCTGTCCTTGTACGGTTAAAATTGTAGGTTCGAACTCCGCACAAGTCGGTAAATTTTCATGATGCAAGAAATTGACATGTTCTATATCTTATGAATATGTTGCATATTAAAAAACCCTCGAGTACCTGTTTGGATATGGTACTCTCGGCAAAATTAAGATTCAGAAACAATTTCGCATTTCAGATCTCAGGTTACTTCCTCTGGAGAAGAAATTGTGTGAGCGTCAAAACTACATTATGGCAATTGGTATCCACGTATATGGTGTAACACTAAAAAGTGATACCGTCTCCGGGGGAATTCACTAAGTCTTTAATGGTAAATACCAATCCACGGCCCCATTTGAATGTCAAAAGTTTTAGGATAATTATATAAATCCAGGTATTTTTAACAGGTATTCAAATCAAACGAAACCAATCGATACATCAATTTGAAAGATAAATTATCGAATAAAGAATTCAGCCTATTGGTCTTGATATTTTATAACATTTGATAATAATTTCAAATTTACAAATGATAGATTTGTTTATTTTTAAGGGGAAATGGTACGATTTACACAAATCTCTTTTAATTTAATGATTTTCAGAATTTTTTGGTTTCCTTCTATGTGTATATAAGTATTGCCATGATTAAAAAATACATACTAACTTTTATTCCATGTACTGTTAGCGACAAGTGAAAAAATTAGGCACAATAGAAAGAAAGCCTCAACATTTAAAATGAAGTCCAACTAGTTATTTTATCTTTCTGAGATAAGTCAGTTTAAAGTTTTGAATTGCCATTGGGATGTGAATAAAAATAAACGTAAATTTATCACAACTCTGCGTTTTTTAAACTTAGAGCTTTAAAATTTTGTGAGTATGTAAAAAAGTATATAAAAATAGCATAGGCTAAAAAAATTATATGTAATTGTTTGACCGATTTTTATCAATTGAATTCCACTGTGTCCCCTTAATACATATTTATAAAATTTACATCCTATGACTCTTTGATTTTAATCTTTAAAAAGTTCAGTTACTTCAATATTTCATCCCCTTTATGTTATTTCTGGGTTCCAAAACGTTATCAAATGAGATTTAATTCTCTATAAAAAGCAGTTTAAGAATTATTAACACATTCACAATTTTTTAAAAAATTTTCAAAATAACGTTTGTTTATAAAATAATAAAAGTATGAAAATTGAAGACAATTATAGAAAAACTTTCTTGAAATATTGTTACTTAATAAAATTAACAAGGCTTCAAAATGAATATTTTGTTCAAGTATATGTATTACATAATATAGTCTCCTAACGATTATTTAACTATTGCTTTTGGTTTGATTATATGGCTAATGATAAATTAGACTGGATTCAAGTATATATATAATATGTTATGTGTAGTATTTTTCCTTTATTTTTCTAAAAAGGAGTAATAGAAATCCGTGATAAATAAAGAAAACCTTTTTAGAAATTAATAAACTATGTATTAGTTAATTACTATATTAACATTATAATTTCCCTTGCCTTGAGTTATTAACAATAACATTAATTAATTGTAATGCTGTGACACAAATTACAAAAGTTTTTAAGGTTGTACTAATTTTATTAGTAATTGTGTGTACACCAGTTATTTTTTTAACATTTTAATAACTATAAATACTGTAAAATTATTTCATCAGTAGCTTGTATCACAAAATAGATTTGAAATATTATGTTAAAAATGAAAAAGCGTAAAAAACGTAAATAATGTAACATGTGTAATAATAAAACATGTAAAGAATACTTTTACTTTTTGCAAAAATTGCTATAAATATAGTTATATTAAAATTACTGTTACTAAAAGAAATTTCAAAAGTTTATATGTAAATTCGGCTTTAAAAACGATATTTAATTCTTACTCACAATCTTGTGGTTACAATATTACTTAACATTAGCAAAAAATTCTATCAAATGTTTAAAAAAAAAATCAAAGTGTAAAGTTTCGAAAATCTTTTAATCCAACCAAAAGTACGTTTTTCTTTTCTGTTTTCTTACGAAATATAATATATGTTTCAAAAGTGTTTAAAAATATGCCAAATATAACAATTAATAGCTGATTGATTTAGTGAGACATATTCTCCTTTATAACTTGAGACGTATCATATTACACTTCTTTGTAGCAATAAGCCAACATTATTTTGTTGTAACCTTGAAAATAAATGGGTGTATTGCGTAAAAAAGAAACATTTCTTACATGAATATATTAGACACATTGGGTTCTTTTCCCTATTTTTAAAAAAGTTTTTGAAGAAATGGGTTAAAGAAACGATTTAAATACCAGAAAAAAGAATGATATATATTCTTAAACTTGTAATTCTAAAATAATTCTTTACAATAAATATTATTTAAAGAAAAAATAACTGTATTTTACACATTATAATAACGAAATTCAATGCAGCTTGCTGTTGCTTTACCATTAATTAAGCAGAATTAGACAAAATGAAGCAATTTTGATGATAAATAATTTATTAATAATTTTTAAAGGCTTTTACATTTCTATAGAGTCACAAGTATATTTAATAGACGACTTTTCCGACACCAAGACCAAGCTTTCCGACTCCAAGACCATAGGGAGCTCCGACAAGACCGTGTCCGTAACCGAGAGGTCCAGCAATTCCGTGTCCGTAAGCCAAAGGTCCGGCAAGTCCGTGTCCGTAAGCCAAAGGTCCGGCAAGTCCGTGTCCGGCATAGAGGCCATTAGCGAGGATTCCATTGTAACCGTAGGCAAGGGGGGCAGCAGCAACAACGGGTGCAGCTGGAGCGACATGGTTGATGGCGGTTTTCTGGGAAGATACGGTGGCAACAGCTGGGGCGGCGATCAGTCCTTTTCCAAGACCCAATCCCAAATGTCCGGCGGCGAGGACAGGGGCTCCATATCCCAAGGGTCCAACAAGGGAAGCGTGGGCAGCTGCGAGAGCAGCGCAGAAGATGATGACCTACGTTATAAAAATGAAAGGTATAGTTTTAATAATTGATCTAATATAAAAAATTTTCGGAGTGTCATTTTAGATAGTTCTATTTTTAGTAAATAATAATTTTAGGAAGATAATATTATATTTTTTGTTACCTATACGCCTATTTTCTCAATAGTTAAGAGTTTTATTGGTAGTAAATTGATTATATGCTTTTAATAATGCCACATTAAAGTCTAAATTTAAGATATGTATTTATTAATTGAACTAATCCTTGGTAGCTTGTAAATGACAATTATAACATATAGTTAGTTTAAGCATATATTTATAAATTGAAAGAAGTCAGTTTTTTTTCATTTATTTTGCAGTATTTACGTAAGTTCAACATACTTAAATATAGTTTTAACTAAATGTTGTAAATTGTCAGGGGAAAACGTACGAATATACATTTAATATTAAGTTTCCTTACAAAGTTTATGCTTTCGATACGTCGATATCTAATAAAGTTGAGATAATTATTCTTTGTTTGTAGCTGTAACTACATTATAAGCACGAAATTTGCATAACTTAAAATAAGGATTTTTTTCTTATGAAATTAGTTGCATAGTTCTATAAATACTTAAATTGAGAATGGTTGAACAAATGATTGAAAAATGTGTATGTGCATTTGCATCAACACGAATAAATTCTGGTCTAAACGAAATACTTAAAAACTTTATTAGTGTTTAAAATTCATTTTAATATTGGGAATATGTTCTAACTAAAATATAAAACAGAAATAACAATATTATTCTTAGAATATTTGTGAGATGTTTTAAAAATACTTTTGAACACTTAGATTAAGATTAAGATTGCGTTTTTTAAAATTCTTATTTTAATTGTTATATATTTTAAAATTTTTGTAAAATACACAAGAAATAAGTTTAAACAAGTAAATTAGATAATCGTTATGTAATAAAGCAGTGTTTTCCGATTGTGTTCCATAAAAGCCTGACGTCCTAAAAGGTATATTCAGCAGTTTCACGGGTCAAAATTAAAAATTGAAAAAAAAAATGTATATATATAAATTTGTATGAAAAATGGTTTAGCGTTCTCCATAGAGTTTGTATGACCATTATTATTCAAACTAGTATTTCATCGAAAACTTTTTCTCAATGTATGTGGCAATAAAGACAAAATATAGGAACAAGTTGAACTCAGAATATGAATTGCAACTGCAGATAGCTTGGATTGAGTGACTTTGAAAATTTGAGTAAAAAAGGCAAGGATATATGTATTCCAATTACGAAATATAATGCATGAGTATTTGACACCTAAGTCAAAAATTAATATCATTAATAAGTAAATGGAGTATTAACGTATACTAAAAAATTTTAATAACGAACACAATACTTTTTTTGTGTTTAGATAAATAGTGCTTATTCTCACATTTTGATCTACTTTAAATATTACTTTAAGATGTATTTTTCTAAGAGTCAGAGTGCAACGTAAATCCCCCAAAACATTATAAGTTCAAAGTATTCCATGAGTCTAAAAAGAGTTTGAGGAGGTTCGTGTAATAAAGTAATTCAATATTAAGAGGACACAGTACAATTCAAATGACAAAAAACGGTCAAAATATCAAGAATAATTTTTTTTAGTCTAAGTTACTTTTTATATCCTTTTCTATAACTTCACAAAATTTGAAGGCTCTAACTTAAAAAAAACACAGAGTTATGATAGCTTCTACGTTCGTTTTTATTCATATCCCTATTGAAAATCGAAACTTTAAGAACTTGCGTATCTCAAAAAAATAAAATAACTAGTTTCTCTACATTTAAAATGTTAAGGCTTTTTTTTTATTGTGCCTAATGCTTTGAAATTTTTTTACCTATTGCTAATAATACATATAACAAAATTTGGTACGCATTTTTGAATCAAAGCAATACGTATTTTTTTAAAAATAATTGTGAACTCAGAATTTATACATTTTTTAAAGAATTTTCAATAAACATTCATAAAAAGATGTACTGTACGAATACCAATCATGTTATCGCAAAATCCATACCAACATTTGTTATAGATTATTTGACGTACTTGTAAATCAAATTTCATGTGTGCACGTAACTTTTTAAAGGAGGAGTAGCATTTTAAAATCACTTCACAAATTTTAAGTTTTTTCTTTAAAAAACTAAATGGCTAGATTTTTATAAAATTTTGAGCACAAAACCTGTTTTACATAGTATACACACATATTAGGCAACAAAAAAATTTTGGAAACCCTTAAATTAAAAAATTTTGCGTAAATCATATTATGTCCCCTTAAATAGCTAAAAACGTAAAATAGCTTAAAAGTTCTTTTAGAGATTGCTTAAAATTTTTCTGAGTACTTAATAAAAATGATTAATGTAAAATTTAAATTTTTGTAGGTACAATTGTTAAACAAGTGAAAGTAAAGAAACCATTAAATGGAAATTAAAAAGTAACTGAAAGAACAAACTTACCTTTGCGAACATGTTGAAGAAGTTTGTAGTTTCTTAGCTGCAGTTGCTAATACTGAAATCGC
This sequence comes from Trichonephila inaurata madagascariensis, assembly GCA_019973955.1. Classification (NCBI taxonomy): domain Eukaryota; kingdom Metazoa; phylum Arthropoda; class Arachnida; order Araneae; family Nephilidae; genus Trichonephila; species Trichonephila inaurata. The sequence continues at coordinate 52,608 of BMAV01019393.1, forward strand.
TTAACACCAACGCTTTTATACCCCTTCAGGAAAAGGAAAAGAAAGCAAAATAAAGAAAACAGACACACCAATCAACAAACAAAATAGAAAGGAAAAAATCGCATTGTAAACAATTCGGGAAAACCGAACAATATCTACCGAAATTAGGGGCATGTCAGAAGGTTAAGTTGTAAAAGAATTACTAAGTCCTCCGTCCATCGTGACATTGGAAACTTTAAAACTAGTTGATTATGTGATACCAAAAATCACTTTATCCTTTGTTCCGTCAAATTTTGTCAAAGTTGTTTCGAATGGCGGTGAAACATTTTCAAGGTTTTTATTAATCGCTTTTTTTTCAAACAATGATAGAGGTAAGAAACTATCATAACTTCGGTAAAATTCGCTACTTGACTTACTTAATTATTTTTTTCCGTCTTTGGATCGCTCTAAATCTAGATGTTTTCAAAGGGCATGTTATTGGTTTATTATTGATATGTAAAAATCCTATCCAATTCACACAATCCTTCTATTGTTTTAAATCGATACCTAAAACTCGTTTGGTTTTTATTTTGTTCTTTGTAATTTTCTCTATTGAAAGAAAATATTGAACTACTTATTTCTTGTTGTAGGGGAAAATTACCTTTTAAGCGTGGTAAATTTAATTTCAATTTGTAAGTAAGTTTTATAATGTTTACATCAAGGTTCAAAAAATTTTAATCGATTTTGAATGTGTTGTGAGAGTGAAAGTTTTGTAGTAATGTCGGAAAAGTAGCGGAATGGTTAGTTGAACACAGGACATTACAGTTGATTTTTTTTAGTTTACAGCTCGAAAAATATTGCTTCGATTATTCTTCTTAAATTGGCATTTGGTATTTCTAATAGTCTCAGATTAGAATGATGTTCATTAATATTATAATAAAAAGCTTTTGAAATAGTTAAAAAATTTACATTACAATCACACATTTCAAATTTTTATAAGGCAAATTGATACAAAAAACAGTAACAAATTTAAAATTTCATTTTTTTAAGAAATCTTCTGTAACAAAATTATTAATATTATTTTTACTGGGGAGGTAACCCTTGTCCATTTAATAGTGAACCAACCCCCATTATACAAAATATACAACTGTTAATACTCCTTACTCAAATTGTAAATCTGTAATTTACATGTATTATGTAGTTCTATTTTTTTAATATATTATGAGCAGGAAAAAGAAATAAATTTCAAGTTTTCATTTCTTCATTTTTATTTATACTTCGAATTGGCATCATTTTTGGCGTCCATATGGATGCTCTGGAAATTATTTCAGAAATATATTGCATCACTTTCTATGAAGTGGAACATAGAAAGATAGACGGGGGGACCCCTTGGCAAATAGTTCTGGCACTCCAATTAAATTCAACTTTCTGTGCCCCTTTTTTCTCCTTTTTTTTTCTTATGCATAAATAAATTTGCTTCTGTATCATGAAAAACATTTTTATATACGGAGTAAAACGCGGTCAAAATCTAAGCAATCTTTCACCAAACCATTCATATATCATAGCGAATTATGAGTAACCAAGAATTCTCAAGAAGAACTACAATATAATCATATTTTTACAGAATTTATGACAGTTACATGACTGTCATGTTCATCTCAAGAACAATGATGAACATGACAGTCAAGTTCATCAATTTGGCATTTTTTTACATTTATTTGCTTCAAACTATTCCACAATTTAAAATTTTGCTTAAGAGAGGTAATAATGTGAAAAAATTATTTGTCAAATTCACCAATATAATAACCTTATTACGAAAATATACAACTTTTCATATGTAATCATGGCAAATATATATATATATAAATTCGATTGCTTGACGTTCCAAATGTATTGCTTCACGTTTTTAGAAATAAAATTTCTTTTTACATATTTTATCGCAATGTTTTTAATTCTCATAAATTATACACACATATATATATCCCGTAGTGTGTGTGTGTTGGTTTTGTAGAACTTTCCACGTTTTTTTTTCTCTCTCATTGTTTTTATTTTAATTCTATCTTTAACCACAGTAAAATATTTAAAAATACTTAATAAGTTTAGTGGAAACGAAGTGAAATAAAATTTATTCATTTATTTTTAAACTTAATACTCTAAAAGTATCACGTTTTTTTAAAAACGACAAAATCATAGATTGTAATGGATTGTAATATTCTCCCTTACTACAAATGCTGTGAACAAAACTTTGACACGCTTCTGTATCTTGTAAGAATATTTTACATTTCTAGACATTTTACCTCTCAATCATTACTTTAAATCAGCAAAAGAAAATAATAAAAAAAAAAAAAACTGAGAAAATGGTATTAATTTATATCTTCAATTTTATACTTCGTGTATGATTATATTGTATAACATACTTTATACATTTTCATACATTTATGTCAAAAATTAATTAAAGATTCATCTACTTAAATAGCGAAATTTTTATTTTTATTAAATTTATGGCAGAGGTGGGTAACCAAAGGCACTCGGGCCACTTGCGACCTGAAAAGAGTTTTTACGTTGTCCGTGAAGACTGTCAGAAAATTCGCTTTGAACTGAGATTTATTTTCCGTGCGGATCAAATATTCGTTTCTATTTTTCACTATTAAGAAAACAAAATACCTGAAAGTACTAAGAGATCATCTGCAGAGTTTGGAGAGATAGGTTACAAGACGATTCAAGTTTTTAAAGAAAATTGAGTCTAAACTCAATTTGTTCTGCTGAGCTACAGCTTGAACTTATGAACTTTAAATCAGATCACAGTATAAAAAAAATGTTTAATGCTACGATATTGACTTTTACAAATCTTTGTCAGCTGAAAAATTTCCACGTATGAAGAAAAATTCCAGGGAAATAGTTTTATTGGAAGGACGATCAACAGGAACATATATACATGCAGGTTGATTGATATAAACTTGCAGAATGTGATGAGAATTTACACTAACAATCTCAATCTTGAATTTTTTAAAAAAGGAGAATAGTATGATAGGGTACATTTATCTGAATAAGCTGATTCTAAAATTAAATATGCTTGCAGCTATAGACAATATAAAATTAGGGCAATACATACATTGAATTAAAAGAGCATTTTTTATTTAACTTATATTTATTATTTTTTGTGGTGAATGCAGTCATTTTAGAAAGGTGCAGATCCTCCGCTCCCACAATGTGGACCCCGATCCAAAACAAGTTGCCCATCCCTATTTTATGGCATTCATTTATGCACAAAAAAGTTACTTTTATATTGTTATCAAAATAATCAATCATAAACTTTGAGTAATTCCGTTGTGAATCTGTTTGCATCGAGCCATTTTTATTAAATTCAGTATTTTTTGCTTCTTTATTTATGCGTCAACGTATGATATATCTGCTCATTTTTTCAGTATATTTTTATCACTTCTAAAGTTTTTTTTTTTTTCATTTCCAGTTAATGGTTAGCGTGGTTATTTTAAACTATTACAGCAAAAGCAAGTTATTTAAAAAATTATTAAAAAATTTAGTACAGAAACCCTTTTATTGTAACTATTAATTAAGCGATTTCCAGTATATTAAGATTTAAAACTGCACTAAAAATAAATGGATATAGTGCGTTATTGGATAGGAATATTTTTATAAAAGTTTTTTTTCTACAGCTTGAATTTACAAAAAAGTCAAAAGGAATTTCAAGAATTTTAAAAGAGGAATCACTAAATAAAGAGACTTTAAAGTGAAAATAACTACGATATAATTACATTTTTTTCTTCAATCTGTTTGTTATATGACCCACAAATACAAATAATAAAAGTAATTTTTTTAAAAAAATTTGTATTGCTTTTTTTTTTATTATTTATTTTGCTTTAAAAAATTTAACATTTCAATTGTGATTGTAAATTAACGTCTCATTGTGCCCATTAAAATTAAACACGAGAAAGTCTATGATATGATCGAAACACCATATGGCCATATGTATTATTATATTTAAGAAATCATTTTATCTATTCAATCTAAATATGATGGAATGGTTGGCAGTAGTTTAAAACTTAAAAAAATTCAATAACTTTGAACACAATGGCGGTAGTGATTTAATTTAAGATTCTAATCAATACATTATGAATACATGAACATTCAGTGATTTTATCCATACTCTTTTAAAGATAATATCATGCATTTACGGTTCAATACTCTTTCGATATTGAACCCTTGGATTCATATCAGCATTTCTTCGAAAAATAAAGGATTTTCGTTTCTGGTTATAACATTTCTCTTTCCCAGTTTAAATTTTTGTGATTTGAGTTTTTATACTAGTTGTGTTTCATTTAAAATGATACCGTATTTTGCCTAGTTTAAGGAGTTTTTACGGTTGTGTGTGAAAATTAGAATCCTTTTTAGGCAAAACTAAATTTGTACCCCCTCCCAAAAGAAAATTTTGTTGAATATGTATTTCATTTTTATATTTATATTCTATTTTACTTTTCCAACACAATTCGGGTTTCAAATCCCTGGCTGGGCAAGGTCGACTCAGCCTTTCATCCCTTCAGCTTACTTGAGAACTAAACACCTGGGGGGGTGACCACAGGACTTAAACATCTGCTGATACACTTCAGTGTCCAAGGTCATGAAAATTGAGATGGGCACATTGGGACTTAGCCTTCGTGGGCTGTTGCGCCACTGAGAGCTTAATTTTCCTAAGCCTTTGTTCTTTACTTATTTCACTTTACTACAATTTGTTTACTTTCGTAGAATTACAATAAAAACCATTGGAATGTACACGGACATTGCAATTTTAAATCATGAGCAATTACGAGCACGACACATGAGCTGGCACTCCTCTCATCAGACTTACACCCCCACGAAAATGGGAGAAATTTGAGCCTCTACAGATTTAACGTGCATCAGCCCGTATACGCAGAGGGTCTTAAATGGCACAAGAGGTCTAATTCATGACACGGGTACCACAAGTCAGTGACAATGACCACCAGAACATAGCGGCCACCTCTATTTTTGTAGAAATTCAGAAAATGTGCGATAAAATATATCTTATATATATTTGATGTATGCATTTATTTTGTCGAACTAAACTATACTAAAAATGTCTCTGTTTCTCAAAAGGATATAAGTAAGTCAAAAGAGGAAACAATTATACGAGCAGTCATGAAGGCTTGATTTACAGTTAGAATTCTACTTGGGATTATTTTTATATCTGTCAATTGCATTTGTTCTTTTTTTTGGTGTAAAGATTTTCTACACAGGGATTTCACTATATATTTAGCATCATCTTAATGTTCTGCGTAAAAAAAAATTTATCCCGTAAAACAAATTTGTTACAGGTATTTCTGAATCCTAATTCAATGAAAATATTATGAAAAAAAAAATAAACGATGAGTTTAAGCATTTGGAATTTATTGACAACAGTATAGTATAATCATTCATTTTATACAATAAAAAAGAGAGAGAGAAAAGCCCGCACAAATTCGATTTTTATTATTTTAAAAAAGTAAGATACAGTTGAAATTTTGAAGAAGGAAACAAAATATTATTAAATCAAAATTTTTTTTTTATTCTGACATAAATGACAATGTTGACATTTTAAGAAAATTAGAAAATCCCCAAACACTTCTTGTTATTAAAAATAGACACAATAAAATATTTAGCGTTGAAATGTAAAAACAACATTCGGTGTTAGGTTGTTTGCCTTAATAAAGTATTTCATGCATGATGACCGCTGATAAATGAATAAAAAACCCTCAATTAATGATACTGGAAGGAAAGTTGTCTGTAGATAATTTCGTTTGAAAAAACTTGAGGAGCTTATTTTCATAGTACATCAAGCCAACTGCCCCAGGAGTACCTGCTCCTGGTTTATGTTCAGCTAAATCTGTAATGATTCAATTATTTTTAAGAAATAATTATTTGTTATATTTTTGAAAATCATGAAGCAGTAGTGTTTTCATATTGGTGGGATACTAACGTAAATGACTTCTAATACACAAACTGATAACTGAAAGTTATGATGTGCTGTACTGTTTATTTTTATATCCAGGAACTTTGTTTTGTTCTTTATAAGATACAGCATGATGGAATATCGATAATATCATAAGTCTCTTTATGTCATTGATTCTTTCATTACTCATTTTTAAAAATTTAATAAAATAAAGTCTGTCCGAAAAAGATAACCGTTTTCTCTAAACAGCTCTCAGGTATATCATACAATGCAATATGCCAGATCTATTTTAAATAAAATATTCTTCGGATCTAATTAAGACAGTGCTTCTCAAACTTTCAATACTCGTGACCCAATATTCAGTCATCATTTTCATCACGCCCCCCTCCGTACAAAAATAATGTATTGAATTCAATAATACTATACTTTTACACTAAAGCTACAATACGACTTTAACCCCTTTCACCGACGTATATAAAAGTCTCGCTCAGCCAAAGCATTAATTTTCTGTACGTATATATACGTCTTTCCGAAGTACGATCTTTTCTGTGCACTGCTATCCATAAAATTATTCCGAAGGCTTTGGAATGCAATAAAACGACCTTTACAGTGTTTGCAAAGGATTTACTTATTTCATAGGATTTGCTTATTTATTCCTTTTCTCCTCCCCCCAAAAAACATCAAAATATGCGCGTCTACGTGGAAAACGGTGGCATTTGGGAGTGTGAACCGTGTAACTTTTTAATCGGCTGTTAGGATTTAATTATAAACCGTACAAATTAAGGTAAGTGTTAATACAAGCCCATGGGATCACTGGTAGTTATCAAACTTGTTCTTAACTTAGTATTGTTAAATTAATAATAAAATACATTGAACAGTACTGATACTTTTACAAGTGTATTATATCAGTGTAAATGTGTATTTTATATTTTATCATGTCGTAAAGTATTTTGTTTGTTTACTTTCAGTAAATTAATATTTTTTTAAATAATCTTTAGGTTTCATCTTTTCAATAGGCTCGCGCCCCCCTCATAGAGTTATCACGCCCCTCAAGAAGGTCGCGCCCCACACTTTGAGAAACGCTGAATTAATAGGAATCTGATTAGTTTAATTCCTCACTGATTTAATATATCAGTTGAAAAAAATTTGGTAAAATATCGCACAATAGGGTATTCTCAACTGTATCGATGAATTAAAACCGGAAAATAAATTGCATGAAAGGCAAAAATTGAGTCAATGTTTCATTGATTTTTGTTACAGTATAAATAATCTTAAACTCTTCAACGAATTTTTTTTCTGCCATTATATATGTTTACTTTATCAAAAAATATCCGTCTCTTTCATATAATTTTTTTCTTGAACTTATTTGGTGTGTTTTTGTTTGTTTTGTTTTTTGCCTTAGACTGTATTTGTTATTTACAAGTATTCTATGGCAGCAATTACAGTGTATACTTCAAAATAAATAGATAGTATTGTTGTTGTTACAAGTTGTGTAAATTTCAGTTTCTTAAATTTAACAAATATTCATATTGAATCAAGGTGTCAAACAAATTGGGTATGAACTAACTTTCGGCTATCATCCTAAATCAAAAATGTAGTAATTTAAATATAAGAAAAAAAACATGAAATAAAGGAAAAATTTAATTTATTACGAGGTTATAGATTTTAAACACTTCACTTACTAAGTTCACAAAAATTAATGGATTATGTTAACATTAATCAAGTAGTGAAGGATATTTGCATAAAATATAATTACAAAAAAATGTAACTTTTCCTTTTCCTCCAATTGAATAATGAGGATACTTTTATAAGTTGATATTTACATAATACCGGTAGTAATTTACTATGTGCTTACATTACTCTATTGTATATATTATTTTTCCAAGCATTTTATACAATAGTGAAATTCTTCAATCTTGTTCACTTTTCAAAGAATTTGGAAAAATACGCAAAATGAGAATACACTAAAATAATTTTGCAATCAATATTTACTCTCTTAAATTACTATGAGAATTTCATGATGGTTCCCTGATTAGTTTATTTTGTTGTCAAAAGTAGTTAATAATTATCATTACCTAAAAAATTTTTAAGCGGACCTTGGACTCTATTCTATACTTTTCTTTTTATTCGTGCAATTTTCTTCATTCAATAACCATTATTTACTATACTCTTGGGAAATTTTCATTACATTTTACTTCAACTAAATGAAGAAACACTTTAACTCAGAGTTGGAAACTTTTATTATTTCAGTTCTTAACCTACATTAAACCTCATTTAATGAGTAAAAGTAGTAATTTTTTTTGATAAATCATTTATTAGGATCAAAAGTATCATTTTTGACCAACTGACTCCAAAATATTTTTCGTGTGCAATAGTGTGAATTGAATGTGTTAGGATAATGTGATATTGAGCTTCAAAATCCTTCTACATAAAATGTATCTCAAAATCAGAGAGTGAGGCATCAGTTTATATGCCTTTCTGCTTTCTCAAAAGTGACTGAAATTACTGTGATTGTTACCCATAGTCTTTTAAATCAAAATGTCCTTATAAAACAGTGTTTTTATCACCAGACAGAAAATATGTTCTTTATTCGGTAAAATAGTGTCTTTCCGGTAGTAATTTTTATTATTCGCTTATGAATGGGTTTATTGTCTCAATCCTGATTAAACAAGCCGTAACCTCTTCAAACCCAAGGTACACAAATGTGTATATATGATTTTAACTTCGTATCTTTTAAGGATAAAAAACTAATTGAAATCGAAGGTTAACTTTCACGTACATTCATGCTTTTCAGTTTTACCACCGGAAGGTGATATTAGTATATTTTAACAAGATACTTTAAACGCACTATATAAGTAGCAATAGCCGACTCTACAAGAAGCCGAAAAAGTGAGGTATTTCTTAAGAAACATATTTAAAATATTTGAGTTTCATATTTTTCTTTATATATAGATGATTTTCAAGACCTGATAGATCATAAAATTATCGCTTTTTTTAAGTTGTATTATTCTAATTAGAAGTAACTTTTGAGGTGCACACTTGTGTACCACTGGCTGTTATTCCGTTCCAGGTGCAAAAGAGATTCAAACTGAAATTTTCCGTGTAATGTTATTTTTTATGATGACGTTTCCTTTTATTGATTTATATCTATACTCTTAATTTTAAGTGAAATTATATAGTTGTTTATATTTTAGTCAACAACTTAAGAAAAATTTAAAAATACGCAAAGATTACGCAAAAAGTTGTTTTCATCATGTCGTATTTCGCTCTAATCCGAGATTTATTATGTTTATTCATAACTGTCCGTAAGTTGTTTAAATATAAGTTTAAGCTATACATATTTATTTTGAAACACTTATTATAATTATTGTTATATTCTGATTTAGAATATTTAATTTCGAAAGAAACAGGAGAAATTATGAATCAAATTGATCGTATTTCTGATAATTTAAGTGTAGGAAATTCGCGGAAGATGTAGTTTTGCCTGATGAGGTTGGTGTATTTGTTGAAAATGAAGACGATGAGGATATAAATGATACTACAGACAAATAACATCAGATATTATAATGACCACTTGTGAAGCAAAAGCTGAACTACAACTTTTTTCAATGGTTAATGTGATAGAACCGGGCATTTTTTTTTTTTTATTTATGACAGATGAATTTGCATCAGAGTGTAAAAATGAATGTTAAAAATGTTTATTTACTAAATCCAATTATTTATTTATTTATTTTTGTTACTTGCCAATAAAAAATAATTGTTTTAAAAAATTTCATTAAAAACTTAATTATTATGATTTATTTTTTATTTTTGAGGAGGATTTATTAAAATGCAATTGGAAGTAAAAATGGATTTCCTTTATTGTTGCAGTTAAGGCCTGATGTGCACATATGAGTACCTCTCAGTGTAACAAAACTACTTATAAAAATTTAATTTTTTTCCAAGCATTTGTACTTCTCATTATACTATTCGAAAAATTAAGCAATCGAATATTTTTTTCCTCATTTAAAATATGCCCTGCCTGCAAAGGTTATCATTTATCTATTTTGCTAATAGTAAATACTTTTTATACTCTATAAATTTGTCAGTTGTTTTCGAAGGGAAAGTCAAGTTTTTCTTTCATTAATATGAAATGGAAATAAATGCATGGAATTCATTTCAAACTTCATTTTCTTCTTTTGGGGATTGAAAAAGAAGTATATATATGTACAAAAAATAATTGTTTTACAAAATCCCAGTCCTTTTAAGTTTTTCCGTCTACAACCAAGAAGTAATTTCTGTTTAATTAAACATGCAATGCAAAACCAAAAAATTTCATTGCAATTAAGGGATATAATATATAATCAATAGTTGGGTGGAGCAAAATACTTCACAAACAAATATTTTTTCAACCTGAAACTATAATTGCAATTTAAAAATTAAACTTCAAGTGGAACAGTCTTTTCAAAGCATTAAACTTTTAATTAATCTTTCAAGATTTTCATGCAAGATTTTTTATATCTTCCCATTAGTTTCACGATTGTGTTTTTTCTGAATAACATTGGAGCAAATATATGAATTTGAATTAGGTATAGATTAAATACTTCTCCTTATGCATATTGATTCATATCTTAGAACCATCATTGAACTTTTTATCTAATGCCACTGTAATTATAAATTATAGAAATTAAAATACAATCACATTTTTATCGCTCAAACTGATTTGATAAATTTGGAGCTCTTACAAATTTAGTGTAGTCATGTAATTTTTGAAGTATCAAAAACATACCAAAAGAGAAAAGTTGTGTATCAAAGGTAGAATTTCCTTTGTTTCTTATTTAATATCTCTGTTTTATTTAAATACTGCCTGAAATACCTGTTTTTGGCTCGTGTTACCTTTTTTAAAAATAAAAAATAACACTCTTGATATGAAAACTGACTTGTAATTAGAGCAAAACTCGGTACAAAACAATGTATAAAACAGGGAAAAATTGTTGGAACAAGATTGTTTAAAGAGAGAAAATTGCACGCACTCTGATTTTCATTTTTAGTTCTACATATTGAATAAAAAAATCTTTCCTCATATGAAAAATATTTCAAGTATGCAAAGAAATTGTTTAACAACTGAATACTCAGAAACGTGTCCTATTGAAAACCACATATTATACCCCTGATTTTTAAGTTTGTAGGTCTAAGAAAAAGAATATTTATCTGTAACGCCCCTTAAGCCCTAGCAAAGCCCCTTGGGGATCAATTTTGGGTAACTGCACTTTTTGGTGGATCTCTATTCCATGAAAGGAACGTGTCTACAAAATCTCAAGCCTATAGGTCTAATGATCCAAAAATAAGAATATTTATATATAACCCCTTTTAAGCCATAACAATGTCCTTTGTGAGTTGATTTTCGCAAAACCGCTTTTGTAGTGCATCTCCATTTCACACGCCTACAAAATTTCAAGTTTGTAGATCTAATAGTTCAAAAACAGGAATACTTATGTCCCCTCGCAGTGTCTCTCGTGGGTCTTAAAAACGGGAGCCTCCTTCCTGGATGGGGGATAGAGGGCTACCACCCCAAATAACTCTTGATCGTACCGAAACTCGTTTCTGGATTTTAGCGGCAGGCGCATTGTACAGTTTCTTTTATAACATATTTTGATTAATATTAAGTATAATATTAGCTAGTATGAAGTCTGAAAAGTACATCTATTTTTTTAACGTCTTGAAAGTGTATCATGACAAGAAACGAACAAATTACTTTCACTTATAATGGAATAAGTTACGGAAATTTGTACTTAAGGGGACATGGTACGATTTAAGCAAAAATTTTTAGTTTAAGGATTTTTAGTATTTTTTTGGTTGCCTCCTATGTATGTATACTATGTTAAGCATATTTTGTGCTCAAAATTTCATAAAAAGCTAGCCATGTAATTTTTTAAGGAAAAAACTTGAAATTTTTGAAGTGATTTTAAAATGCTACTCCTACAAAAATTAACATACACGCATGAAATTTGATTTACAAGTACATCAAACTATGTATAATAAAAGTTGGTATGGGTTTTGCGTTAACGTGATTGATATTCTCACAATACTTCCTTTTATGAATGTTTATTGAAAATTCCTTAGAAAATGTATAAATTCTGAGTTTAATTATTTTTTAAAAAATAAATATTGCTTTGATTCAAAATTGCATACCAACTTTTGATACATGTACTATTGGAAATAGGTAAAAAAAATTTCAAAGCATTAGGCGCAATAGAAAAAAGGCCTTAGCATTTTAAATGAAGACAAAATAGTTATTTTATCTTTCTGAGATACGGCAGTTTAAAGTTTTGAATTGCCATAGGGCTTTGAATAAAAACGAACGCAAAAGCTATCATAATTCTGCGTTTTTTAAGTTTAGAGCTTTTAAATTTTTTGAGGCTATAGAAAGGTACATAAAGAAAAATTTAGGCTAAAAAAATTTAATTTGATTTTTTGACCGATTTTGGTCAATTGAATCGTACTGTGTCCTCTTAAAATAATTATGAACTCAGAATTCTTAAAATTGCACTCACATTAGCTTAAAATAAATTCCAAGGAAGACTTCACTTTTTACCAAAATTTGATTTGTACATCTTCATTTGTTAGAATCATTTTATTTTATCGATTCACTATCTTGTAAATTACTATAAGCATAATTTGTTGTCTGTGCAAGCTATTTTTAATAATATAATTATTTTTTTACTATACATAAATATTAATATAAGTTTATTCGTTCACATTTCAAAAATTCATTAACATTTAACATATTTAAAGTCTTCTTAATAACAACAGTGCTTAAAAAGAAAAAGAAACATGTTTAATTACTTATTTGGACTATACTTATGCTGATCATAGCCATTTGTAATAAACACACCTTGTTTTATCTATTTTTACTTTTAGTATTTTTTCCTTACATATCTGTGTATATTACCATGTCGAGTAAATAGATTGTTTTTGAAAGAATATCGAATAATCTGAAGTCTACAATTTTAAAATTTTCGGAAAACTGTTCTTTAAAATAAAATTTTGATTTAGCATATTTCTTTAAATTAATCGCATTATTGAAAATGCAACATTTATATTGCATGATCAATTTGTAACTGTAAAAATCGGCTTCTCTTTTAATAAAGTGATTCTAAAATTTGACGTAGATTAAAAATGCAGGATTTTACAAGTACATGTATCCATTTAAATTTTCATATACATTTCTTTTTTAATACTTTGTATGATCCATAATAATAAATTAAATCAAAATAAGTAATAAATAAAAATCAGATTTGTGGGTTAGATCTTACCAATATAATAAAAAACAATATATTTCTAGTAATTAATTGTTCTATTTCATGTATTTATTCCAATTATAGTTATATTATTTATGAAGAAATACTTTATTCTTATTTCGCCTCATGTAACCATTCTTCCAATTTAAACGGTAAATTATCTCAAACATCAATGCATTTATATAAATTAAATAAAAATTTTGTATTTTAAATTTCACAATTGAAATTCAGTAACACATTTATAGTAACTTAAAAAGAAAAAAACAGATAAGTGCTCATATAAATAATTTATTAAACATTACTTAAACAAGTTTTCACATTTCTACAGATAAGCAAATACATTTACAAGATGACTTTTCCAAGACCCAGCTTTCCGACTCCAAGACCATAGGGAGCTCCGACAAGACCGTGTCCGTAACCGAGAGGTCCGGCAAGTCCGTGTCCATAAGCCAGAGGTCCGGCAAGTCCATGTCCATAAGCCAGAGGTCCGGCGAGTCCATGTCCGGCATAGAGGCCATTAGCGAGGATTCCATTGTAACCGTAAGCGAGGGGGGCAGCAGCAACCACGGGTGCAGCTGGAGCGACATGGTTGATGGCGGTTTTCTGGGAAGATACGGTGGCAACAGCTGGGGCGGCGATCAATCCTTTACCAAGACCCAATCCCAAATGTCCCGCGGCGAGGACAGAGCCTCCATATCCCAAGGGTCCAACAAGGGAAGCGTGAGCAGCTGCGAGGGCAGCGCAGAAGATGACGACCTAGTTGGAGAGAACAAGAGTTAATTTTTATGCTACATATTATAAGTAATATATCTCTTAATTTCGGCTTAGGCAAATAATAAATATTATGTTTTTTCATCGAAGAAGGAATTTTTGTATCACTAAAATGTATTCTTACACTTTTAAGCATAATAAAGTAAATTGTAAAGTATTTCTGATGGTTTTTAAAAATTTCTTGTAGTTTTGAAATACTTCATGGTAATTTCGTCATTTTAAAAACATTTAGTAAATTATTACTGTAAAATTGCTATCATAATTAGTATTAGTATATTTTTAGTATTTTAAAAAGAAAAACTTGTCATATGTGTGTGTGTTATTGGCATTATTTTTATGATCATTAAAGTCTGATGTGATTGTTTTTAAATGCTGCACTAAAATTTTTGTATTATTAATAAAGAAATATTTTTGATTGTTAATTTACTGTTTTAAAAAATTCTATTTAAGCATTGAACATTTTACATATTGCTTATGAACTTATTGTTTACGAAGTATATATGTCCGAGTATTACTATTAATAAATGAAACAGAATTAAAGACAAAAATTTGAATTCAACGGCTTATACTATTTTTCTTTCATGTATGACTTAATAATTTAAATGACATTTATTAGCTATGATTCATTAATAAATGGAAAGGATTAAAATTTTACTATTGGTTTTCAATATTCAAGTAGGGTTTATAATTCTGTATCTTTGTTTTGTTTTAAGTATGACTAAAAATGAAATAATTTTTTTAATGAAATTTTTCTCTAAATTCTATATAGTTTTATGCAAAATAAGTTACGGAACCGAAAACCTACTGTAATGCTATTCATAAAAATATATCGGGAATAAAAATATAAAAGTGTAAGAAATTTAATTCTCGTACACTTTCGGGCGCTGTCTAAAATGCATTTCCAGAAGAAAGTTATAAAACTTCGATTAAATAAAAAAAATGGCTTGTTTAAGAATTAAAAAACTTAATTTAAAAAAAAAATAATGAAGAAATTGCCGAAAAGAAGAAAAATAAACTCGATTCGCAGATTTAACTAAGAGGAGAAAACTCACCTTAGCGAACATGTTGAAGTAAGTAGTTGCTTAGCTGGAGATGCTAATGCTACAACAGCTCAGAAGAACTGCTTTTATACCCAGTAGGTTGGTGAAAAAAAAATGGATACACGAACCAAAAAACAAAGCAAAAGCAAAAATGTTTTGTATTAAGTTGAGAAATTTAAACAATATCAACTCAAATCAGGGGCAAGTGGGAAGGTTGAAACGTAAAAGAATTATGAGGTCTACCGCCCATCTGATGACATTGGAATCTTCGACACTGGTGTGGTGACTTGGTACCAAGTATCGCCAAATCCTTTGTTCCAGTAAATTTGGAATATTGTATTCGCGTTATGGCGTTTTTCAAGGCTTACAATTATTTATTTTTTAAACATCGATCACAGTTTTTTGAGTACTATCATAAATTTCTCTAATAATTTTTATTTAGGTAAGATTTGCTAATTTATATGATTTTATCACGTTTATTTATTTATTTATTTTGCCAAGTGTAAGGTGAATTGTTTTAAATCTCGGTGTTTTCAAACATATACCTTTAGGTTAATTGTCTGAGATAAATTACTATTCAATTCATATGTACCTTTGTTTTGTTTTGAATGTTTATTTAAAAATTACTTGAGTTGAGTTATGTTTTCTATGTTAAACTTTGAGTTAAGTTTATAGTAGTTCCAAGAAAAAACTCTGTTAATTAAACTTTTTTGTTTCCTTTTCTCGCTTAAGAGTTGTGTGGTTGAAATTATAATGCAGAAATAGAGTTTTGTAAATATATTACTTTAATTACACAAAAGAATATTAAAGTCTCAGAAAAATTCTAAGGGGTCTCAGGGGTGTTAATTTTGTCTCCAGGGGGGAAAATATAAACACACACACATTTCATACAGGTATAATTCTTTACATTTTAAATTAAATAATTCAAATTTTTTACACATTATTTACAAAGGATTATGGTTTTAAAAAAAAACCCAGATATTTGAAATATAATCAGAATTTAAAAAATTATATGCATATGAAAATAAGAAATAATATTCTAATAAATATTAAGTAATTTTTGCGTTCCGTACGCTATTTTCTAAAATATTAGCTTTTGATGTAGAAAAATTGATAGAATTATAAAATGTATCATACTTTTTAAACCCTACTTAATTTAAGAATAAAATATATTTTGCATTTCAAAATATTTGAAAAATATTGAAGTTTAAAAAAAAGAATGAAAATGTCATTTTTTTTAAAAAAAAATATATTTAGTTTAATGTTCTATTTATATACAAATACTACAGTGCAATAAGGAAGCAATTAACTTTATGAATCAACTTATTGCTAGTAATTAAAGTTTCTATTTTACAAAATAGCTTGCGCAACGTAAGACGTAATTAATATTTCTTATAGAAATGTTTCTTATTTTCATATGCATATAATTTTCAAAGTTATGATTATACTTTAAACATTTTACACTTTTCTAAAGCTCCATTCCTTTATTAATAATAAGTAAGAGATTTGAATTATTTAATTCTAATTTCAAAGAGTTATGTATATTTATATATCGTTAATATTTTCAACCCTATAGAAAAAATTAAAACCCTGAGACCCATGATCATATTCCATTTACAGTGTAGTACAAATTTGTCTTTTTTTTTCTTTTTGCCTATCTTTTGCAATTTTAAATACGTTTTATTCGTATGTTTGTTTTTTTTCCGCTTTTTGGAATAGAAGCGATGTTTATTTAACTTATTTTTACGAATGTATATTATGTTATAAGAAATAGCATCAAATCACTATCTTAAAGCTAGAACACCATAAATATATAAACATTCCAAGCATCATTTTCACATGTAGTACTTTTTCTATACCAATTTATCCATTTTGTAATTCATAGTTCTTTTTTGAGCGTAATTTCTCTTTTTTTACGTATTTTTTGAAAAATTTCATTTATGATCAGTGAATTTTAAATAAATTAGTTGCATAAAATTCGTTATTTTCCTTATGATTTCAATTCAATGATGCTTATTTTTAGTTAACACATTATGGTTGTAACTGCAGAATTTATGAAAAGAAAAACGCGCTTTAAAAAATAGCTCATAAAAAAACTATGTTCAAACTATGATTTTAAAAAGTTTTCTACATGTTGGTATTTTTTACTAATACGTAAAATAATAAGCCTCATCTGGGCGAATTATTAAAAACATATGGAATTTCTATCCAATATTCAGTGCATCGTCTTTAAAAGAGGTTCCCATACAATATTTTATTTTAATATTTTTACTTATGTTTATCAGAAATTAAGAGAAATAAATACAAATAGAAACTAAATAAAAAATCGCGAGAAAGTTTTATTTGAAATAATAAAAGCTGGGGTTTAATTATTGGTAAACTTTTTGTATATTGTTCCTAATTTAAGAATAGCAACACCATTAAACATTATGTAAACAAGGAAACATGTCTTTTGCCACTGAAATACATTTGTTAAACTGCGTCAACTGATTTAAAAACATCAAATAATTTGCCCATAAAAAAGATAACACATTTTTCATATTAAGGCGTAGTTTTTAGGTAAACAATATATTCAAAAATATAGTTTAAATAGGAATACATCGCAAAAATGTGTGCTTATGAAATTTCCAGAGTAAGAAAGTGATTGAATCTATACAAATTGATTATTTTATACGATAGGCATTTATTAGCATTTATCCGCATTTATTCATAACTGCAATAAATGCCAATAAATTCAGCAAACACATTAAAAAAAACAAGAAAACCTGTAAATCAGCGTTCCTCAAACTGTGAATATTATAGAAAAGGATTTTTTACGAGATTTCCTAAGCAATAATATAGAAATATACACCATATACTAAAATTTCTATGCGACAATTGGTACACGTCATTTAAGAGAAATTGTGTAGGACAGCGTTTCTCAAACTGTGGGGCGCTCCCCCTTGGGAGCCGTGACAACTCAACGAGGGGGGCGCGAGCATACTTAAAAGTGGAAAACAAAATTTTATTCAATTAAATTTGTTTAACTTCAGTAAATTAATAAATACATTCTGACATAATAAAAAATGAAATACACATTTACACTGATATATTACACTTATAAATATATCAGTTCTACACAATGTGTTTTATAATTAATTTAACAGTACAAAGTTATTAACAAGTTCAATAATTACCTGTGAGCCCATGAGCTTCGCTTATATAAAATTATAAACAAAAATTAACACTTATCTTGTTTATTTTTTTTTGTACTGTTTATAATTAATCCCTTAACTGCCAATTAAAAATTACGCGATTCACTTTCCAATGCCAACCGTTTTCCTCGTAGGCGCGCGTATGCGATGTATTGGGGAGAGGGGAGTAAGGAATAAAGAAGCAAATAATCTGAAATAGGTAAATCCTTCGCAAACACTGTTAAGGTCCTTTGATTGCATTCCAAAGTCTTCGGAATAATTTTATGGATAGCAGTGCACAAAAAAGATCGTACTTTGGAAAGACGTATATATACGTCCGGGGAAATTAATGCTTTAGCTGAGCGAGAAGTTTACATACACCAGTGGCACTTAAGAGGTTAAAGTCGTATTGAAGCTTTAGCGTAAGAGTATTCAATGTATTGTTATTGTATGGGAGGGGCGCGATGAAAATTATGATTGAATAGTGGGTCGTGAATATTGAAACTTTGAGAAGCACTGATGTAGGAAGATAGGGACTGCTTAGTTTAAATAGCAATTAACTACTTGAAGAAAAAACACACACATATACATATGCCATTACAGTAATTTATTGCCTTTATTTGAATCAAATATTAAGGTTACCCAGTACCCTACAAATTGCAAAAGTACCGAATTTTTTATTATTTATTTATTTACTTTTGCATTTTTTTGTAACCCATATCACTGGGAAGCTTAACATTAAATTTCAGATCTGATAAAAATATTAGTTTTTCTGTTATTTGAAGTTTTCTGAGCATATTTTTTTGGTTTTGGTTTCGTTTTAAAGCATTTTTCCACTCCTTAATTGAATTAATTAAAAATAATTTTGAGCGTAATCAGCTCTTTCAGAGTGAAATGGTTATTCATTTAAATTTTCATTACTAAAAATATTTCTATTTGATTATGTTTTGGGTTTTCTGAGTTCTCACAGTTACATAATTAAAATTTATTTTAAGGACAATTATTGTTTTAAAACAATAGTTTGTATAAATATTGAGAAAATGCTGCGGCCAGAAAGTACTCAGGTTGCTATGACAAATAATATTTGGAAGAGGAGGAATACGATGGAAAATGATAAACTAAAACCTAACCTTCAGCTGATATTACAGTTAGACTTCCAAATACAAGTATTTTGAATTCAAATGTTGCAGATATAATTGAATATTTCTTTGATGTATCAAACTACATTATATTTAACATATTGTAGTAATATATTCTAGCATTTTAAAGTCGTGCATTAAGAACTCAAACTTACTAAACTGTCCCAATTTAAAACTGGGAAAAATTAAATTTTATGCACAAACCTATTGATTCTTAGCTTAAGTTAGTATCGTTATTATTTTGTACATAAATGCTTTGTGTTTCAAAACTTTTGTGAGCACATTAGGCTAAGTTTAAGCTGAATAATTTGTTGACATAACAAATGATATCAATACGATACGAAAATATTTTTAAATTAAGAAAACTGTTTTCAATCATATTTAATTGAAGTATTGTTTTAATGCATAATATACATTGGAAAATAACATATTGAAAAAATTAGAGATTTACGGGTAATATAAGTTTTTTTTTTATGTCTTTACAAACTTTAAATGCGTTTTTCTCAGAACTTACTTTTGAAGATATAGTATTTTTAATCCATAGGGCCCTTTTTTTGTTCAAGATAGTCTTGAAATTTTTTGTATGTACTCCGAAACGTATGCTCTTTAAAAGTTAGTATCAATTTAGGTCTGAGATCTCTAGTTATTTCTTTAAAAAAATGTTTAAGTTAATATTTTAAAAATTTACGTGTTTTTTTCCGGTTTGGCTATAAAAATAATTAGCAATACAGTAATACGAATTTCGCTACCTTGACTTACGTAAACCCGGTGTTACGGGATTTTCAAATCTCGTCGATTCGTCTTTTATTTGACTCACTCGTCAGAACTCGATTACTCACTCCCCACTTCCTTTTTAGCTAATGCACACGTTCGGACGTATCAAGCGAAATTCACGCTTAGCCATAATAATTTACTTCGTGTTGTTTATTTCTTATCTTATTTCTTATCTAGTGTGGGTTTGTTATTACATGTTATAATTGTTATATCGTGGTGTTCAAGAACTGCTGGATTCCCACAATCAGACCATAACATTTGATGAGATCTTAGAAATGTATGAGCTAGAACAAGACATTGAAGAACTTGAGTCTTTAGATCTAGTTCTGTAAATCGAATTACGGTTGAGAATTTGACAGAAGGCCTCAGTTTAATTGTAAAAGGGCTACACACAAATTTTTTAGAAAACATAGACTCCAACAAAGAGCATGTTTTTTTCAATAAAACAGTTAAGGTATCCGACTACGTTCGGAACCGTGTTTTAAAAAAGCAAATAAATGTATAATTTACATGATATTTAGTGTCACTTAGATTAGAATACATGTATAAAATTGTTTTAAGGACATTATGACAAAAAAATTATTTAAATACAATATTTTGGCAAAAATCAACTTAGAATAAATATTTTTCCAAATGTTCTCCTTTTGTAAAAAATGCTTCTATTGTATTGATATTTTGCCTGTATATAGCTCAGACTTCTGTACAGAGGCTCAACTAAGATTTTTGAAACATTCACATTATTTTCAGAGTTACAACCATTTGAAATAATTATCGGCGTATTTTCTTAAAATTTCTCCCTTCTGTTTTCGTAAAACATGGATAAACCGACTTCCAAGTTATGCACTTCAAAAATTCTAGTTGAGTCTCTATACAGAGGTCTGAGCTGAATACAGGCAAAATATTAATACAATAGAAGCATTTTTTACAAAAGGAGAACATTTGGAAAAAAGGTTATTCTAAGTTAATTTTTTGCCAAAATATTGTATTTAAATAATTTTTTTTGTCAAAATGTCCTTAAAACAATTTTATACATGTATTCTATTCTAAGTGAAACTAAATATCATAAAATCATACATTTATGCGCTTTTTTAAAATCTTGGTTCCGAACGTAGTCGGATACCTTAATGCAAAAATTATTAGTAAACTAATAGGAAATTTTGAGAGAGGAAAAAAACTGAGAAGGTAAACTACTTTGTTAGATTTTATGAAACCTTTTACGTCAAAGTAACTTCAATTAACGATTTTGTATTTGTGTTATTCTAAAATTTTAATAAAAATTTTTTTTCCTAATAATTACTTTCTTTTGTGTCCGGCCACAACTAAAAATAATTTATATACAACCTTTGAGAATAAATTTCGGTGAATAATCCTGTAAAATTAACGTAGAAGAAATAGTAACGAAAATTTCCTTAGTGCCCTTTGAAATAGTCACAGCCCATAACTATGCAACTCTGAGATCTGCTATAAAAGTCCTGGAAATTTTCCAAGAAGTTTTCTTTTGGGATGGAGTTCAAAAGCCTCGTCACGTTTTGTTGGATGTTAGGAATATCTCAATATCTATAATGCGTTTTCTCATTCCTTAACTCTGGGTAACGATTTTTTGCTAGGATTCACGTTTAATCTATAGTTCATCAGCTATCACGCTCACATTTAATTGACGATCTTTAGTGATTCATCTCCTCACTTTCTCAATGTCTTCGTCACTGATGGAGGTAGCCAGACTTCCGCTAAGGGTGTTGTCAGAAACACTTTCCCGGGATTCTCGAAAACAGACGAACCACTCGTACACACACTTAATGGACAGTGCTTGATCTTCATAAACACGTACCAGCATCGCATGAGTTTTTTTTGTGTGTATTGCTAAGCTTAAAAAACAACTTTAAATTGATCCTTGATTCGTTCATTTTACTGTTCTCAGTTAAGAACCAACGTACTAAACAAGCACTTTGTAAAACAAGTCTTACACGAAACACAAATGAGTCTCAACCGAACAATGGTGGAGGCAGATGGTCAACACCTGCCGCTATGCATGTGCAGCCTTTTGTTTCTCCAGCGTTGCCAGATCGGCCGTTATGAATTCATTCACCGCACTATTTTGTCAAAAGTTGTATACTTATATATCCGAAATTATATCCTGACATACTCGGTTATCACTGAGTCACACCCGTCGCATAAGTTCGGGGTATTATAGTACCGGCCACGCACTTGCGACCTAGGAAATTCCTGTGAAATACTTATGATGTATTAGGTAGAATACATGTATGGTAAAATAAGGGAAATAATTAAGAAAAAGTAAATTATGTGTTAATTAGTTAATTAAAATACTTCTTAAAATTTTAGACTTTTTTTTATCACTCATAATTGTATTCTAACACTTGATTGCAATAATGAAGACATTTATTCTAAAAATATATTCATCATAGTTAAATTACTCTCTTTTATGCGGATCTGATGTATATAATCTCAGTTTAATGTAATCCTATATCAATAAAATATTCTTGATATATAAATACATTGTAGCATGATTGATGCAAAATCTGTCTCTTTCATGAAATAGTGAGATTATGACAAAATATAGTTTCCGACAACAAATTATAGATTGATAAATGAATCGAGATAAATTATATTTATAACTCTATTTGTTGGCTATTAACATAATTATTAATATATTTTTAAAATTATATATTTTAATATTGATAAATTTTTTTTCATTAAAAATAAAAAAATTAAAGCCGATTCCATAAGAAATACAATCAATATAATGCAACCGGAAATGCTTCTACAAAATATTTAGTGATATGTAAAAAAACGTTTCTCTATTTATTTATTCATATAAACTAAAAGAACTTTCAATGCAGAGAAGCTTCAATTTTTTAACCATTGTTAGAAGATGAGATTCTTATTTCATTGAAATCATCACTTTGAAAGTTTCCCTGTCAATGTAAGAGGAAACACTAAGGATTATAAGGCCACTTATTTGTATTTTAAACGGAAAGATTCTTCAGTGAATAACAGATACACTCAACTGTTCTGCTTTAGCTAGGAGAGATCCTAGTGAAGTAACGATTTATTTTGATAAAAACGAAATTCTTCAAAAATATTATAGTAAATTAAAAAGTATTCGACAAAAATAAATAAAAGGAAAATTTGTGAGGAAAAAAGAATAAGCTAACTCTTTAAATAAGATGAAAGCAAAAGCTAAGAAAACTTCAAGATTCAAGAAAAATTAGGAAGCAATAATATAACATTTTAAGCATTTCAAAATTAATTAAAATTAAAAACATATATAACTAATTATTAACATTCATGTTAACCCTACCAGCAGAATTATTTCTTATTCCTGCATTATATTGTAACTTCGATATAATCAAATATTCCTCAATCTTGAATTTAAAAAAAATGGAAAAATTTATTGTTCGTCACTTGTAAATGTCTTGAGAAAAATTTGTAGTTTGTAATAAAAGTAAAACTAAAAACAGTTTATTCCAGTAACTCAATACGGAGATTAAATATAGTTGGAATATTAAATAATTTAAACAATCAATGGAATCATTCTAAACTATAGGTTGCTGAAGTGAAGTCAATTAATTAAGCATAAAACCAATATGCTGCAACGTATAGAGACAGTAATTACCTAGTGATCATGGTCACGATCTTCTGCCAAGCACATAAAGAGTTTGAGGTAAATACCACTATTTATATTGAACATACCATTTCCAAATGTTTTTCAAAGGTTGTCCATAGGGGGTCAATGCTTTCACAAACCCTATGAAACATACATTTTAATTCGATTCTACATCTAAATAATGATAGATGCTTAATACAAATATTTGCCGAAGATCTTGTAGTAGTTTGACGAGGATTAACCAGGAAAAACTTGAGTAAAATACAAACCATATCATTAATCAGATAACTATGAATAGAAAACCAGCAGTTAAAAATTTAAATTGAAACCAACTATTGTCCTGGTCTTCAAGTGCGCTCAAAATCATCGCCGTGGAGAATTTACTGGTTTTGTTTTCGATAGGAACCCATTTTTCAAAATCAAAAACACAATTGTGTTAAAATTGTTAATCATGGAAAATGTTTAGGTTTTTATTAATTGATATTTTACTCTTGATTCCCACATTTTAATTACATTCAATAATGAATTTATAAACTATAGAATCATTTCATTAGAGTCGCCAAATTTAAGTGGTATCATAAGAATAATATTCTCAAAACGTGAAATAATGTTTAAGTTGATCTAATTATTACCTACAGCGCAAGGGTAGCAGCAGAAAATCCACTTAAAATCCATTCAGTGTATTTATTTATAACGACATTCTATCTTCAATTTCCCTCTTATAGTTTAACAAACAAATTCTTTATAAGGAAATTTTTCAAACAACTATTGAGTTAAAGCCCATAATTAAAATTATTGCAACGACATAACGGATTATTGTGCTAAACTTGGGGGCTGCGGTAGCCCAATGGTCAAGGTATCGGATCATGACAGGCATGTCATGAGTTCGAGCCCAGTACCACTTAAGACCCGCCGTGTAGGGCAGCGATGCACGTTAAATCTGTCGAGAGCTGAAACGTCCTTCCATTGGAGTGGTGTGGTTTCTAGGAGAGGGCGGGCCAGCTCAGGTGTCGTTCGCGTCACTTGACCATAATTCAAAATTACGTGGTCCGTCGCCAAAACCCCTCGTGTAGATGAACAGTGCGACGTTAATATTCACTCACTCATTGTGCTAAACTTATCACTTCAGGCAGCAA
This sequence comes from Trichonephila inaurata madagascariensis, assembly GCA_019973955.1. Lineage (NCBI taxonomy): Eukaryota > Metazoa > Arthropoda > Arachnida > Araneae > Nephilidae > Trichonephila > Trichonephila inaurata. The sequence continues at coordinate 77,466 of BMAV01019393.1, forward strand.
AGAGGTAAATGTTCCTGCCCCTCGCTCTTAAAAAATGTTTTTAAAAATATGCCTTCTGAAGACTGGGAGAGTTTTTTTTCTCAGGGGTGGGGGAGTCTAATTCTAATACCACTCTACGGGTGAAAATTATTTACCGACCACTAATATTTATATAAACACTTATCTTAGGCACATAATTGAGTTTTTAACTAACCATTCCTCGTTCTCATACTATTTACATGCATTAATATTAAAGTCTAGCCTCAGTTATCATCAGTGGATGCATTGAGGATGCGGATTCTTATGTTTTCCTTTGCACTTTCACAAACATTTATCCCTTTAACTCAGTGCTTCTCAAACTTGCAATATTTGCCACCCAATTTTTAAACATAATTTTCATCGCCTCCCCATCCATACATAAACAATATAATGAATTCTATAATATTATACTTGACGCTAAAGCTAAAATACAACTTTAATTATAAGCCATACAAATTAATATAACTATTAAATTTTGTTTATAATTTTATATATGACAAGTCTATGGGTTTAATGGTAATAATTGAACTTGTTCTTAACTTAGTATTGTGAAAAAATTTTCAAACACCAGGTACAGTACAGATATATTTATAAGTGTATTACAAGACTTTTCGACATGCTCGCCCCTCCCACACACAGTTTGAGAAACGCTGCATAAACTCATGTTAAGTTATGTTATCACTTAAATTATGGTTTAGTTTTTTTAGCTAACAATACGAATATTCATGTGTAGTTATAAATTCTTCTTTAAAAATAGAAAAAGATATATCCGATAAAATTCAATAATTTATTTCTGCCTCTTTCTTCCTTTATGTTTAAAAAAAGGAGGAGGTGGGATCTCTAACATGATTCATTTGCCTTCGAATACTGATTCATTTATTCAAAACTAAAAAAAAATAAATTAAAGTGAAAAAGTATTAACAGAAAAACAGGAAGTGGTGGTATCAGCTTTTTTTAATTTATTTTTTGAGTTTGTACGACGTATTTGTATTAGAGATTCCTGTTTTTATTGATGCACATCTTGATCTTCGCTTTGCAAATTTGCCTTTGATTTGTATTATGTGAAGTTACCGTGTACTTCTAAAAAATGTAAGCTGAGACCTTGTTCAATAAAGAATGTAGCTATAAATCCCTTTCGGGTGATATCGGTTCCTTTGAGTACTCTGCCAATAGCTCTCAGGCTGTTTTATATTGGGAGGTTAATAAATTACCCTTACACACCGCACCTTATAAAGTAGTAGTCGGTGGCCATTGCCGGTCCAGGCTGCAAATGAAACATTCAAATATTTCTATTTTATTTACTATAGTATATTTCTCTCGTGTTGTTGTTGTTACTTATGCCACCAGTAACATCAGATCAAGGTCTACGAAATTCATCGCGGTGAAGGGTTAGATTTGTACTCCTGACATTCGCCTTAGCTTTGAGCACCATGCAGGTGATGGTACGATTTTGCTCCGTCTCACCCCAATTTAGAGGGACAACACCCTGGGGGTGGTCACGGACATTCCACCTCTTTTCCCTTTCTACCAACCTCACGAGAGGACTTGCAGCTCGACGGCTATTTAGAGTATGCTTCTAATACACAAACTGATAATTGAAAGTTATGGGGCGCTGTACTATTTACTTTTGTATTCATGAACTTTGGTTTGTTCTTTGTAAGATACAACATGATGGAATATTGATAACATCAAACACCCTATTATGTTATTCCTTCTTTAGTTACCTATTTTTAAATATTTAATAAAATAAAGTCTGTCCGAAAGAGAAAACCATTTTCTCTAAACAGCTTTCAGGTTTATCGTACAATGCGAAGTGCTAGATCTCTTCCAAATAGAATATTTTTCGAATTTAGTTAATATGTATCTCTGATTGTTTTAATTTCCCACTGATTTAATGTATCAGTTGAAAAGACTTGGTAAAATATCACACAATAGGGCATTCTAAACTGTACCGATAAATTAAAACCGGATAATAGATTGCATGAAAGGCGAAAAGTGAGTCAATGTTTCATTGATTTCTGCAACGGTATAAATAAGTTCTTCAACGAAATTTTTTTCCTGCCGTTATATATGTTTACAGTATCAAAAAACATCCGTCTCTTTCATATAATTCTTTTCTTCAACTTCTCTGATGTGTTTTTGTTTGTTTGTTTTTGTTTTTTTTGCCTCAGATTGTATTTGTTATTTACAAGTATTTTATGGAAGCAATTACAGTGTATACTTCAAAATAAATAGATAGTATTGCTGTGTTGTCACAAGTTGTGTAAATTTCAGTTTCTTAAATTTAACAAATATTCATATTGAATCAAGGTGTCAAACAAATTGGATATATACTAACTTTCAGCTATCACCCTAAATCAAAGGTGTCGTAATTTAAAATTTAAAAAAAAAAAAAAACACGAAAGAAGAGAAAATCTTAATTTAGTGCGAGGTTATTGATTTTAACCACTTCACTTATTAAGCTCACAAAAATTAATGGTTTATGTTAACATGAATCAAGTAGTGGAGAATATTTGCATGAAATATAATTACAAAAAATGTAACTTTCCATTTTTCTCCAATTGAATAATGAGGATACTTTTATAAGTTGATATTTACACAGTCCCGGTGCTAATTTGCTATGTGCTTACATTACACTATTGTATATATTATTTTTCCAGGCATTTTATACTACAGTGATATTCTTCAATCTTAATCAATTTCATAAGAATTTGGAAAAATATACAAAATCGAGAATACACTAAAATAATTTTGCAATTAATATTTACACTCTTAAATTGCTATGACAATTTCATAATGCTTCCCTAGATAATTTATTTTGCTGCCCAAACTAGTTTATATATATATATATAAGGATAGTTAAATTAGACTAAAAATTAAATTCCCTATCTAGCGCTTCACCCATTTTTTTCTTCCGAACATATGGACTAGCCAATAAATATCTCTAATTCCAGATCTTTATATTTAATAGCCCTATATATCAGCATTAACTTTCAAGAGCACTCATGAAAACGCGATCATTGCTTTAAGTGTTTAACCCACTTAAGATTTTCTGTGGCGTTCTTTTTCTCTCTCCTCTTGCGTCAGAAGAGATGTACTCATTCTAGAATAAAGACCTTTTTTAAAACTAAATCTGTTTCTGACTCCAAAATCATGTCATATATATATATATATATATATATATATATATATAATTCTCTTACCTACAAAATTTTAAGCGTACTTTGGATTCAATTCTATACTTTTCTTTTTATTCGTGCAATTTGCATCATTCATTGACCATTTCTTACTATACACGTGGAAAATTTTCATCACATTTTATTTCAACTAAATATAGAAAAACTTGAACTCAGAGTTGGAAACTCTTATTATTTCAGTTCTTAACCTTCATTAAACCTCATTTAATGTGTAAAAGTAGTTATTTATTTATTTATTTATTTTTGATAAATCATTTATTAGGATCAGAAGTATCGTTGTTGAACAACTGACTCAAAAATATTTTCCGCGTGCAATAGTGTGAAGTGAATATGTTAGGATAATGTGATACTAGCTTCAAAATCCTTATACATAAGATGTATCTCAAAATCAGAGAGTGAGGCATCAGTTCATACGCCTTTCTGCCTTCTCAAAAGTGACTGAAATTTTAGTGATTGTTACCCATAGTCCTTTAATTTAAAATGTCCTGATAAAATAGTGTTTTAAGTACCTGATGGAAAATATGTTCTTTATTCGGTAAAATAGTGTCTTTTTGGGTAATAATTTTTATTATTCGCTTATGAATGGGTTTATTGCCTCAATCCCGATGAAACAAGCCGAAACCTCTTCAAACCCAAGGTACACAAATGTATATATGTGATTTTAAGTTCGTATCTTGTTGAAGGATAAAAAATCCAATTGAAATCGAAGGTTATCTTAAGTGTACGTTCATGCTTTTCAGATTTACCACCGGAAGGTGATATTTGTATATTTTTCCAGGAGACTTTAAACGCCCAAAGTAGCAATAACCGACTCAACAAGAAGCCGAAAAAAGTGAGGTGATTCTTAAAAATATTGTCAAAATATTTGTTTTTCATATTTTTATTATATAAAGGATTTTCAAGACCTGATAGATCATAAAATTAACGCTTTTTTTAACAGTTGTATTATTCTAATTAGAAGTAACTTTTGAGGTGCCCACCTGTGCACCACTGGTTGTTATTCCGTTCCAGGTGCAAATGTGATTCAAACTGAAATTTTCCGTGTAATGTTATTTTTTATGATGACGTTCTCATTTTGTTGATTTATAGCTATACACTTAATTTTAAGTGAAAGTATTCATTTGTTTATATTTTAGTCTTCAATTGAAGAAAAAGTTTGAAATACATAAATTTTTTTTAAAAAATTTGTTCTTATCATGTCACATTTTGCTCTAATTTGAGTTTTATTAAGTTTATTTATAACTGGCCATAATTTAAAAAAATGTTTTAATCTAAAAGTTTAGTTTATACACATTTATTTTAATACATTTATTATAATTATTGTTATATTCTGATTCAGAACATTTCTAATCACTCAAGCGTAGAAAATTCTTAAGATGTAGTTTTGCTTGTTGAGTATATGGTGTATTTAAAAATAAAAAGTATTTTTAAAAATAAAAAGTAATATTCTTGATATAAATACTGAAATAAAAGGAGAGCAAAATCAGGTACAAAACAAAGTAGAAAAAAATATAAACCTATTTTTAATGAGTATACTTATTATTTATCTATAACGCCTCTTAAGCCCTCATGACGCTCCTTGTAGATCGACTTTCGCAAAAGCTCTTTTGTAGATTATCGTACGTACAAAATTTCAAACTTGTAGATTGAATAGTTAAAAAAAAAGAATGTTTATTTGTAACACCCCTTGGGGTCAATCTTGGGTAACACCACTTTGTGATGAATCTCTACTCCATGAAATGAATTTCCTACAAAATCTCAAGTCTGTAGGTCAAAGAGTTCAAAAATGGTAATATTTATCTATAACCCCATTTAAACTCTTATAACGCCCCTTTGGGGTCAATTTTGGAAAACCTTCTTTTGTACTGGATCTCTATTCCATGAAAGAAACGAGCCTGCAAAATTTCAAATCTGTAGGTCTAATAATTCAAAAACGGGAATACTTATCTAGAACGCCTCTAAAGCCCTCACAAGGCACTTTTTGGGTCAATTCAGGTAAAAACGGGAAAATTATTGATGGATGGAGGGTAGAGAGCTACCGCACCTTATAACTTGAGCACCCTTGATCGAACCGGGACGTTTCTGAATTTTAGCGACACGCACATTGTACACTTTCTTATAAATCATATTTTGGTTCATATTATAATAATATATAGCTGGTATTAAGTCTGAAAAGTGCATCTATTTATATGTCATAAAAGTGTATCATGCCAAGCAACGAATAATTTACTTTCCTTTACAATGGAATAAGTTATGGAAATTTGTACTTAAAATAATTAGGAATTCAGTTCCGCATAGGCTTACAATAAATATCTGGAATACACTCCTTTTTGATCAAAACACTTCGTTTTGTACATTTTCAATTGTTAGCCTTATTTTAATTAATAATTTATTACTTATCTTCTAAATTACTATAAACTTTATTTACTGTCGATACAAGCTACTTTTAACTATATAATTAGTTTTTTTTCCTTTATACATACACATCTCTCTCAATATAAGGTCATTCCTACATTCATTCAAATTTTTCGAATTCATTAACCTTTAACATGTTTAAAAAATTTTAAATAACAACTGTGCTTAAAAAGAAAAAGAGCAGAAGCATAATACCATTTAATTGAACTACATTTATGCTGATCAACACCATTTGTAATAAACTTACCTTGTTTTATCTATTTTTACTTTTTTGTATTTTTTCTTTACATATCTATGTATATTACCATGGCGAGTTAACAGATTGTTTTTGAAAAAATATCGAATAATCTGCAGTCAACAATTTTAAAATTTTCGGATAAATGTCCTTTAAAATAAGATTTTAATTTAGTATATATATTTCTTTAAATTCATCTCATTATTAAAAATATAGCATTTATATTGCATATTTAATTTGTAACTCTAATAATCGACTTTCTTTTTAATAAAGTGATTATAAAATCTTTTGTAGACTGGGACTGAATTTGAGAAATGCAGCACGTACAAATGGATCTTACAGATGCACATATATCTATTTAAATTTTCATACACATTTCTTTTTCGATTAGTTTCTAAATTCCCTAATAATAATCAAAATAAATTATAAATTAAAACCAAATTTGTCGATTAGATCTTACCTACATAATAAAATGAATTTATTTCTAGTAATTAATTGTTCTATTTAATGTATTTATTCCAATTATAGATATACTATTTATGAATAAATTCTTAATTGTTGAATTGATTTCACATCATGTAACCATATTCCAACTTAAACGGTAAATTATTTTAATAATAAATGCATTTATATGAAATAAATAATATTTCTACTTTAAAATTTAAAAACTGAAAACCTGTAACACATTTACACTAACTCAAAAAGAAAAAAAAAACGTAAGTCCTCATACATATAAATAATTTATTAAACATTACTTAAACAAGTTTTCACATTTCTACAGAAAAGCAAATACATTTACAAGATGACTTTTCCAAGACCAAGCTTTCCTACTCCAAGACCATAGGGAGCTCCGACAAGACCGTGTCCGTAACCGAGAGGTCCGGCAAGTCCGTGTCCGTAAGCCAAAGGTCCGGCAAGTCCATGTCCATAAGCCAGAGGTCCGGCAAGTCCATGTCCGGCATAGAGACCATTAGCGAGGATTCCATTGTAACCGTAAGCGAGGGGAGCAGCAGCAACAACGGGTGCAGCTGGAGCGACATGGTTGATGGCGGTTTTCTGGGAAGATACGGTGGCAACAGCAGGGGCGGCGATCAGTCCTTTACCAAGACCCAATCCCAAGTGTCCGGCAGCGAGGACAGGGGCTCCATATCCCAAAGGTCCAACAAGGGAAGCGTGGGCAGCTGCGAGGGCAGCGCAGAAGATGACGACCTAGTTGGAAAGAACAAGAATTAATTTTTATGCTATATATTATAAGTAATATATCTCTTTGTTTTGGCTTACGCAAATAATAAATATTATGTTTTTTCATCGAAGAAGGAATTTTTGTATTATTAAAATGTATTCTTACATTTTTAAGCATAATAAAGTAAATTGTAAAAGATTTCTACTTTTTTTGATAATTTCTAACAGTTTTGAAATACTTCATGGTAATTTCGTTGTTTTAAAAACATTTGGTAAATTATTACTATAAAATTGCTATCGTAATTAGTATTAGTATATTTTTAGTATCTTAAAAAGAAAAACTTGTCATATGTGTGTGTTATTGGTATTTTTTTTATGATCATTAAAGTCTGATGTGATTATTTTTAAATGCTGTATAAAACAATTTTGTATTTTTTATCAAGAAATATTTTTGACCGTTTATTTTCTGTTTCAAAAAATTATATTTACGTATTGAACATTTTACATATTGCTTACGAACTTATTGTATACGAAATATATATGACTGAGTATTACTATTAATAAATGAAGCAAAATTAAGGACAAAAACTTGAATTCAATGGCGTATATTATTTTTGTTTCATGTATGACTTAATGATTTAAATGGCATTTATTAGCTATGATTCAGTAATAAATATCGGGGATTAAAATTTTACTATTGGTTTTCAATATTCTATTAGGGTTTATAAATCTTTAATTTAGTTTTATTTTAAGTATGACTAAAAATGAAAGAATTTTTTAATGAAATTTTTTCTCTAAATTCTATATAGTTTTAAGCAAAATAAGTTACGGAACCGAAAACCTACTGTAATGCTACGCATAAAATAAAAGTGTAAGAAATTTAATTCGTATACTTTCGATCACATAGAAAGTTATAAAACCTTGATTAAATAAAAAATGGCTTGTTCAAGAATTAAAAAACTTAATTTAAAAATACAAAATGAGGAAGAAATTACAGAAAAGAAGAAAAGTAAACTCGCGATTGGCAGATTTAACTAAGAAGAGAAAACTCACCTTAGCGAACATGTTGAAGTGAGTAGTTTCTTAGCTGGAGTTGCTAATGCTTCAACAGTTCAGAAGAACTGCTTTTATACCCAGTAGGTCGGTGGGAAAAAATGAAAGAACAAAAGAGAAGAAAAAATGCTTTGTATTAAGTTGAGAAAGCCAAACAATATCGACTCAAATCAGGGGCAAGTGGGAAGGTTTAAAAGTAAAAGAATTATGAGGTCCAACGCCCATCTGATGACATTGGAATCTTTGACACTGGTGGTGACTTGGTACCTATCGCCAAAACCTTTGTTCCAGTAAATTTGGAATATTGTATTCGCGTTATGGCGTTTTTCAAGGTTTTCAATAATTTATTTTTTAAACATCGATCACAGTTTTGAGTACTATCCTATATTTCTGTAATAATTTTAATTTAGGTTAGATTTGCTAATTTTTTTGATTTTATCGCGTTTATTTATGTATTTATTTTTTTGCCAAGTGTAAGGTCAATCGCTTTAAATCTCGGTATTTTCAAACGTATACAGTTCATTTAATTTCTGAGATATATTACTATTAAATTCATAAGTGTCTATGTTTTGTTTTAAATTTTTATTTAAAAATTACTTGAGTTGAGTTATGTTTTCAATACTATATTTTGAGTTATGCTTATAGTAATTCCAAGAAAAACCTTTGTTAATTAAACTTTTTTGTTTTCTTTTTCTCGCTTAAGAGTTGAAGAAACTTGCTGTGTGGTTGAAATTATAATGCAGAAAAAGAGTTTTGTAAATATATTATTTTAATTGCACAAATGAATATTACGGTCTCAGAAAAATTCTAAGGGGTCTCGGGGTGTTAATTTTGTCTCCAGGGGTGACAATATAAACACTCTTTTCAAACAGGTATAATTCTTTAAATTTTAAATTAAATAATTCAAATTTTTTTACACATTATTTACAAAGGATTATGGTTTTAAAAAAGTACCAGATATTTGAAATATAACCATAATTTTAAAAGTTAAAAGCATATGTGTGTGGAAATAAGAAATAATTTTGTAATAAATATAAATTTTCTAAAATAGTAGTTTTTGATGTATAAAAATTTATAGAAATATAAAATGTATCCTATACTCTTTAAACACTACTTAATTTAAGAATAAAATATCTTTTGTATTTTAAAATATTTGAAAAATATTGAAATTTAAAAAAAATGTTAAAAATATAATATTTTTAATTTTTTAAAAAATATAATTTATTGTTCTATTTATAAACAAATACTACATTGTAATAAGGACACATTTAACTTTTTAAATCAACTTATTGCTAGTAATTAAAGCTACTATTTTAGAAAATAGTATGCGCAGCGAAAAACTTAATATTTCTAGTATATATAGAAATGTTTCTTATTTACATATGTGCTTATAATTTTTTAAAAGTATGATTATATATTTTAAACATTTTACACTTTTCTGAAGCTTCATTCCTTTATAAATAATGTGTAAAAGATTAGAATTATTCAGTTTTAATTTCAAAGAGTTAGGTATCTTTGAATATTGTTTATATTTTCAGCCCTCAAGAGAAAGTTAACACCCCTGAGACCCCTGATCATATTCTGTTTACAAAGTAATGCAAATTTGATTTTTTTTCCTTTTTCCTTACCTTTTGCAATTTGATATATATTTTATTCGTATGTTTTATTTTCCCATTTTCAGAATAGAAGTGATGTTTATTTAACTTATTTTCTCGAATGTATATTATGTTATAAGAAAAAGTATCGAATCACTATCTCATAAAGCTAGAACAGCATAAATATAAATAAATTCCAAGCATTAATTTCACATGTAGTATTTTTCCATACCAATTTATTCATTTTGTCATTCAAATTTCTTTTTTAAGAATAATTTCTCATTTTTTTACGTATTTTTTTAAACTATTTCATTTATCATCAGTGAATTTTTAAAAATTATTTGGATAAAATTCGCGATTTTCCTTATGATTTATTTCAATTCAGTGCTTCTCAAACTTCCAATACTTGCGACCCAATTTTCATTCATAATTTTCATCGCGTCCTCCTCCATACAAAAACTATGTATTGATTTCAAAATTTACTTCAGAAGAGCCACATGCTTAAGCTAAATATATATGACTTTAATTATAAACCGCACCAATTATTAAGATAAGTATTAAACTTTGTGTATAATTTCGTATATGACAAGCCCATGGGAGTAACTAGTAACTATTAATTTTGTTCTTAACTTAGTATTGATAAATTAATTGTCAAATACATTATGCAGTACAGATGCATTTATAAGTATATTATATCATTGTAAATGTATATTTTACTTTTCTATTATGTCAGAATGTATTTTGTGTTTTGCTTCCTTTCAGTAAATTTACAATTTTTTAAATCTTTTACATTTGACTCTTTGATATGCTCGTAGCCCCCGGGTAAGGGTTTCGCGCCCCCCCCCCCCCCCCCAGGGGTGGAGCTCCCAACAGTTTGATAAATGCTGTTTCAGTTCAATAATGTTTATTTTTACATGCTTTTATTTAGCTTGCAATGTAAAATGTTCGGGTGGAATCTTGCAACTCAATTTTAAAGCTGATTTCTTCAACCGATTCAGCTGAAATTTTGTACAGACGTTTAGTTTGGATGACAATGGATGTTTTGACTATTTATACTCCGATATCGCAATTAGTTTAAAAGATATTTAAAAAATGTAATTTAATCGTGTAGAATCTTGCAACTCCAATTTGAAGCTGATGTCTACAACCGATTGAGCTGAAATTTGGTATACACGTTTCATTTGGATGACAATGCTTGTTTTGGCTATAATACTCCCATATCGCAATTAGTTAAAAAGATATTTAAAAATGTAATTTGTTCGGGTGGAATCTTGCAACTCAATTTTGAAGCTGATGTTTTCAACCGATTGAAGCTGAAATTTTGTATAGACATTTAGTTTGGATGACAATCCATGTTATGATTTTTACATTCCGATATCACAATTAGTTAAAAAGATATTAATAAAAATTTCTAACCCATGTTAGAAGCTTACTTTACCTCTCTCCGCAAACCCTCGTAGCCTAGTGGTTAGAGAAAATGACTTCAAGCGAATTGTTCCGAGTTAGATTCCCGAGAGCTGGCAGTTTTTAAATTTACTTTAAATTACTTTACGTTTCCTTCGAAAATTATTTCTCTTAATCAAATTTAAATTTCCACGTTCTTTCCTGTTTTTTACAAGCTTTTATTTAGCTTGCAATGTAAATATTTGGGGTAGAATCTTGCAGCTCAATTTTGAATCTAATATCGTTAACCGATTCAGCTGAATTTTTTTTACACGTTTAGTTTGGATGACAATGCATGTTTTGATCATTTATATTCCGATATCTCAAGTAGTAAAAAAGATATTAATTAAAGTAAATCTTGTAAATCTTGCAACTCGATTTTGTAGCTGATGTTTTCTACCGATTGAGCTAAAATTTTGTATACACGTTTAGTCTGGATGACAATGGATGTTTTGATTATTTATATACCGATATCGCAATTAGTTAAAAAGATATTAATTAAAAAAACTTTTACCCCTGTTTGCTTTTCTTCCTACCCATTTTAGAAGTTTACTTTACCTCTTTCCACGAGCCTTCGTGGTCTAGTTGTTATAAAAGCTGACTTCAAATGAATTGCCCCGAGTTTGATTTCCGGAAGCTCGCAGTTTTTAAATTTATTTAAATCAATTTTATTTTCCTTCAATAATTTTATTTCTTGATCAAATTTAAATTTCCACGTTTTTTACACGCTTCTTTTTAATTTGCAATGTAAAATTTTCGGATGGAATCTTGCAACTCAATTTTAAAGCTGATGTCTTCAACCGATTGAGTTGAAATTTTGTATACTCGTTTAGTTTGCATGGCAATGCATGTTTTGACCATTTTTATTCCTATATCGCAACTAATTTTAAAGGTATTAATTAAAGTAATTTGTTCGGAGGGAATCTCTCTCTCTCTCTCTCTCTCTCTCTTGCAACTCAATTTTGAAGCTGATGTCTTCAACCGATTGATCTGAAATTTTGTGTACACGTTTCGTTTGCATGGCAATGCATGTTTTGACCATTTATATTCCAATATCTTAATTATTTAAAAAGATATTAATTAAAAACCTTTTACCCTTGTTAGTTTTTACTCCGCCGATCAGCTTATCGGACTGAGCTTGAAGAAGTTACGATTTTACGACCTTTTTTTAAAAAAAAACATCTTATTCTTTCTATTAAACTGAGACACAAAATAATTACATAATCGTAAAGATCACTTATTTCGCCACGATACAGTATAATTTTTTGTAAAAAAAATGATATTTTCTATTTTTCACGATTTTTGCTAAATTGAGGCAAAATCGATGCGTTTTCATGAAAATTATTTCTAAATCGTTCCGTTTGAATTTTTTCTCATGTTTATTCATTATTAAGACAGTTCTGGCTTTTCTTTTTTAGAATCAAACATTTAAAAAATAAAATGCCGAAATTATTTTTTTATACAATTTTTCAAAAAATACTCAAATAATGAATAAAACATTTTAAAACTACGTTAGTTTTAAATATAATCGCACGAAACTTTTTTTCGTTTTTAGAATAGTATAATCCAAATTCTGCACAAAGATTGAAAAAATTGGTTTAAAATTACTGATTTTAATTTGTATGTGTGTTTCGTTTTTAATATAGTATTGTAGTGAAAGCAAAAAAAAAATATTTTAATATTTTTATTATTTTTGCTTTGTGCTATGTTATTTTGGTTTTACAGTGCTTATCCCCTTTTCTATTGTCCTCTTGTTACGGCCCGAGTGAAATATGCATGATACGTATGTGGCCTGGCGGAAAAAAAGGTAGAGTACCCCTTAGCTGGACTGTTCAAAATTAACCGGCAAACGACCTTACAACAATGGTACGTTGAATGAGATAAACAGACTGAGAAACCTGTCCAGCGATAACTAAAAAGTAAAAAATAAATTAAAAGTTAAAAAAACTTTTTTATAAACAAGCTTTTATTTAAATGCTCTGAAAAGAATAAAAAAACTTTTCTTTTAATACTTTTTTTTCTACAAGCTTATAACTTCATTACACAATTTATGATATAAAAGCTTGTCGCGAGGTTTACCTACGTAGATAAACAAGCAAAATATATAACTTGATCTGATTGATTTTAATTTTCAAAATTTTTAAACTAAGTAAATACGAATACATAAATCTCGCGACAAGCTTTTATATCATAAATTGTGTAATGATGTTGTAAGCTGATAGCAAAAAAAGTTTTAAAATAAAAGTTTATTATATTCTTTTCAGAGCATTTAATTAAAAGCTTGTTTTTAAAAATGTTTTTTTTTTTTACTTTTAATTTATTAGTTAACACATTTTGGCTGTAACTGTAAAATTCGTGTAAAGAAAAACTCGTTTTAACAAGTAGCTCGTAAAATACTATGTTCTTAATATGTGTAATAATAAGCCTCATCTAGGTCAATTATTAAATTTATAGAATTGGCTTCACTATATTCAGTGCATCGTCTTTAAAAGAGACTCCCATACAATAGTTTATTTTAATATTATTACTTATGTTTATTAGGAATTAAGAGAAACAAATACAAATAGAAACTGAATCAAAAATCCCGAGAAAATTTTATTCTAAATGATAAAAACAGGGGTTTAAGTATTGGTAAGATTTTTGTATATTTTTCCTAATTTAACAATAGCAACATCATTAAACATTATGTAAGCAAGGAACCATGTTTTTGCCACTGAAATACATTTGTTAAACTGCGTCGATTGATTATAAAACATCAAATAATTTGCCCATAAAAAAGATAACACATTTTCAACGTTAATATGTAGTTTTCAGATAAACAATATATATCTAAAAATATAGTTTAAATATGAATATATATCGCAAAAATGTGCGTTTAAGAAATTCCCTGAGTAAGATACTGATTGAATCTATACAAATTAATTATTTTATACGATTGGAAAGTCTATCAAGCCTAATTCATATAATCTAAAAAAAATTGAAGATTCAAGAAAAATTAAGAAGCAATAATATAACATTTTAAGCATTTCAAAATTAATTAAAATTAAGGACATGCAATTGATTATTAGCAGTCATACTACACCTAGTGGCACAATTATTTCTTATCCATACATTGTATTGTAATTTCGATACAATCAAATGTTCCTCCACACAATATTGACTAAAAAAAATGATAAATAAAAAAAAAAAAATTAAAAAATTAATTGCTCATCACTTATAAATATCTTGAGAAAAATTTACAGTTTGTAATAAAAGTAAAACTTAAAATTGTTTATTCCAGGCACTCAATACGAAGAATAACAATAGTTGGAATATTAAATATCTTAAGCAATCAATGGAATCATCCTAAAATATAAGTTGTTGAAATGAAGTCAATTAATTAGGCAGAAAATAAACATGCTGCAACGTATAGAGGCAGCAATTGTCTAGTGGTCATGGTTACGGTCTTCTGTCAGGCACGTAATGAGTTTGAGGCAAATACCACTGTTTGTATTGATTAAACCATTTTCCAAAGGTTGTCCACAGAGGTTGGTGCTTTCACCACCCCTATGAAACATCTATTTTAATTCGATTCTAAATCTAAATAATGATAGATGCTTAATACAAAATTTTGCCGAAGATCTTGCAGTAGTTTCAGGAGGATTAACCATGAAAAACTTGATTAAAATACAAACCATATCATTAATCAGATAACTTTGAATAGAAAACCAGCAATTAGAAATTTGAATTGAAAACAGCTATTGCCGTGGTCTTCAGGTGCTCCCAAAATCAAGGCCGTGGAGCTTTTACTGGTTCTGTTTTCGAAAGGAACCCATTTTTTCAAAATTGAAAGCAATTGTGTTAATTTTGTGAATATTGGAAAATGTTTAGGTTTATTGATTGATATTTTACTCTTGGTCCCCACATATTAATTACATCCAATAATGAATTTATAAATTATGAAATCATTTCATTAGAGTCGCTAAATTTAATTGGTATCATAACAATAATATTCTCAAAACGTGGAATACTGTTTCAGGTAATGTAATTATTACCTGCTGAGCAAGGGTGTGTGTGTAGGGGGTGGCGTACTCACTTTACAGTAGAAAATGCACTTAAAATCTATTCAGTGTATTTATTTATAGCGACATTCTATCTTCAGTTTTCCTCCTCATAGTTTAACAAACAAATCCACCTACCGTAAAATCCGGCGTATATCTCGCACCGGTGTATAAAGTGGACCTATACTTTCAAGCTAAATTTTTTAACTTTTGGGTATATTCGCCGTATAATGCGCACCCCCTTTTTAACGAAGAAATCTGTAATATTAATATACATTGTTTTTATGTTTTGAAGTAATTTATTCAAGGTATTATCCCAGGCTTTAGAAAAAAATAGTATACTTCTATAACTACAACTGTTCTTGTTCATACGGCAAGTTGTTTCTTTTAAATAAACAGTGTATCGATACATCTAGAAGTAATTTTTTTTTTATGTCCATCCTTTTTGTTATTTTTAAAGCTATCGTTTTTATACCCGGCGTATAACGCGCACTCTCAATTTTCGATCTTATTTTTGTGTTCAAAGTGCGCATTAAACGCCGGATTTTACGGTATTTAAATTTAATTAAAAATGACTTTCTTTTGTACAGAAATTTTTAAAACAATTTTTGAGTTAAAGCCCATAATGAAAAGTATTGCAACGACATAACGGATTATTGTGCTAAACTTGGGGGCTGTGGTAGCCCAGTGGTCAATTTATCGGATCATGACAGACATGTCATGAGTTCGAGCCATGTACCACTAAAGACTCGCCGTGTAGGGCAGCGATGCACGTTAAATATGTCGACAGAAGAAATGTACTTCCATTGGAGTGGTGTGGTAGTTAGGAAAGGCGTGCCACAGCTCAGGTTTCGCCCACGTCACTTGACCTTAGTTCGAAATTACGTGGTCCGTCGCCAAAAGCCCTCGTGTAGCTGAACAGTGCGACGTTAACTCACTCATTGTGCTAAACTTATCACTTGAGGCAGTAAAGAGATAAATGTGCCTGCTCCTCTCGCTCTTAGTCTTAAAAAATGTTTTTAAAATATGCCTTCTGAAGACTGGGAGAGTTGTTATTTTTTTCGGGGGAGAGGGGCTAATTTTAACCCCACTCTACGGGTGAAAAATTATTTTCCGACCACTAATATTTATATAAACACTTATCTTAGGCACATAATTCAGTTTTTAACTAACCATTCCCCGTTCCTATACTATTTACATGCATTAATATTGAAGTCTAGCCTAAATTATCATAAGTGGATGCATTGAGGATGCGGATTCTTATGTGTTCCTTTGCATTTTCACAAAAATGTATCCCTTTAAATGGGTGCTTCTCAAACATTCAATATTTGCCACCCAACTTTTAAACATAATTTAAATCTCTCCCCCTCCCCCTCCATACATGAACAATGCAGGGAATTCAATAACATTATACTTGACGCTAAAATTACAATACAACTTTAATTATAATCTATACAAATTATCAAGGTAACTATTATAAATTTTGTTTATAATTTTATATATGACAAGCCTATGCATTCAATGGTAATTATTGAACTTGTTTTTAACTTAGTATTGTGAAAAATTATCAAACACTAAGTGCAGTACAGATATATTTATAAGTGTATTACAAGACCTTTCGACATACTCGCCCCCTCAAAAAGTATAAACAGAAAAACAGGAAGTAGTGGTATCAGTTTTTATTTGTTTATTTATTTTTTTGTACGATGTATGTGTATTAGAGATAACTGTTTTCTTGATGGACTTCAACATCTTTTCTTTGTGAATTTGTCTTTGATTTGTATTATGTGAAGTTACTGTATACTTCTAAAATATTTTAAACTGAGATCTTATGCAATAAAGACTGAACGCGAGAAGGGGGGAGGTCCCGGGAGATTGGCTTGTAGCTATAAATCCCTTTCGGATGAGATCGGTCCCTTTGGGCCCTCTGCCAAAAACCCTCAGGCAGTTTCATGGTGTGAGGTTAATAAATATTCCTTTGCACACCGCACCTTATAAAGCAGTAGTCCCTCTCTACTTGGCCTTGGGTCATTACCGGTCCAGGCTGCAAAGGAACATTAAATTATTTCTATTTTATTTACTATGGTGTATTTCTCTCGTGTCGTTGTTGTTACTTGTGCCACCAGTAACATCAGATCAAGGTCTACGAAATTCATCGCAGTAAAGGGCTAGATTTTTACGCCTGTCGTTTGTCTTAGCATTAAGCACCATGCAGGTGATAGTACGATTTTGCTCGGTTTCACTCCAATTAAGAGGGAGATTACCCTGAGGATGATCACGGGCATTCCACTTCTCTTCCCTTTCTAATAACCTCACGAGAGGACTTGCAGCTCGACGGCTATTTGGCGGTATTTCAGATAAATTTATGAAAAATGCTTGTGGAGTTTTCAAATTTATACTCTTGAAAATGGAGGCAAAGTGCTTATAGAGAAGTTGAAGAAGGCATTTCATGCTTTCCTTATATCGGAAATGTAAAATTGCCGCAATATCAGCAAATGCGTTCCTTGTGATGAAGAGAGAAAGAACCATGGGGAAGTGGCTTGCGAGTGTTAAAGCTGGTAATTACAATTATGAGCATAACTTCCTGCACTGTAGACTTAACCACTGAAGACCTGCTTTGTACGGGGAGGGGGGGGCAGATGCACGTTAATCTGTCAAAGCTCAAAGTCATCCAGTGGTGTGGAATGGTATCTTGGAGGGAAGTGACAGTTCAAATGCAAGTCAAGCTAAAAAATGTTAAATAAGTCGACTTATGTCTTTGACTCTACTTATGTCTCAAGACCTCTC
>BMAV01019395.1:0-17315 GCA_019973955.1 Trichonephila inaurata madagascariensis
ATAAATACACTTAAAACATTTTTTCTTGTTTTAAAATGCATCAAGAAATTTTAGGGGATAATGGTCCACCTTTTGACTTGCATGTTTTTATTTTTTCAGTTCTACAATTTTCAGGACATATTTTATTATTTTGTAACCTCAGGTTATGCGTATAAAACTCTTCAAGTCTCTAAGGCTTAATGAAGTACAGAAATGCTCCTATGAATGTTCTGCATTCTTTTGCTTAATGGCTCTGGAAGCCTTAGTAGATTAATTCCAACTCTTCCATTCCAACTAATTCTTCGTTATTATCGCTATATAGTAAGAAAATGCCTTGAATACAGGTGCCAGTTTCAACACAAGTATGATGTGCATTCGCATTCTTTTTAGAATCTCATTCTAGAGCTGAAAATAATATTTCGTTTAAAAAATAAGTGTATAAAGGAGTTTTCTGGATCCCAAATCAAGGTCTTACATTACTATCTGTGAGAATGGTAGAAATAGAGTTGATGTTAAGGTATCCCCGACTACGTTCTCTCGGAACCGTGATTTTGAAAAAGCACATAAATGGATAATTTTCATGATATTTAGTGTCACTTAGATTGGAATACATGAATAAAATTGTTTTAAGGACACCTTGACAAAAAAAAAATTTGTTTAAATACAATATTTTGGCTACAAACTAACTTAGAATAATCTTTTTTCAAAATGTTCTCCTTTTGTGAAAAATGCTTCTATTATAATAATATTTTGCCTGTATATAGCTCAGACCTCTCTACAGAGGCTCAACTAGAATTTTTGAAATATATAAAAGTGGGTTTATCCATATTTTACGACAACAGAGGGGAGCAATTTTAAGAAAAAAGCGCCAATAATTATTTCAATTGGTGGTAATTCTAAAACTAAAGCGAATTTTTCAAAAATTCTAGTTGAGCCTCTGTATAGAGGTTTAAGCTATATACAGGCAAAATATTATTGTAATAGAAGCATTTTTCACAAAAGGAGAGCATTTTGAAAAAAGGTTATTCTAAGTGAATTTTTTGCCAAAATATTGTATTTAAATTATTTTTTTTTTGTCAAAATGTTCTTAAAACAATTTTATACATGTATTCCAATCCAAGTAACACTAAATATTATGAAAATTATCCATTTATGCTCTTTTGCAAAATCACGGTTCCGAACGTAGTCGGATACCTTAAATCGACAAAATTTCCAGCTCTCTCTTTTTTTCTCCTAATAGTTCCTATCTACTTTCAATTCACATGTAGATACACCAACAGTTCGATATCTCAATACAAATATCTATTTCCCACATAGTAGAAGAATAACAAATTCTAAGCGTTTTGATAACTAACACAAGCTCTTGACTCCTGTGTCAACAACTGTTTTTTTTTCTTTTACGGTTTCTGAATTAAATTTTATTTTATATCTGCTTAGTTATTTTGCCTATATATACTTTGTTCCTTCTTTTTTAAAAGAGGGAGATATGAATTTAAACTAAGGTCCATTATATTAAATATTAATCGTAATCGCTTTATGTATGTTAACTACAGGTTTTATTATTAAATCTATTTTTTCAGCTACCATGTTATTTTAAAATCTGCACAAATTTGTTAATGTGGCCGCGGTAGCCTAGTGGTCAAAGTAACGGACTCGTGGCCGGCGTGTCGTGAGTTCGAGTCTCGTACCGCTGAAGACCCGTCATGCAGAGAGGGCCGATGCACGATAAATATGTCGAGGCTCAAATGTCCTCTCGTTGGTGTGGATCTGACGTTAGGAGAGGGGGTTCCAACTCAGGTGTCGTCCTCGTCACTTGACCATTTTTCATAATTACTAGAGGTCTGTCACCAACAGCCCTCGTGTAGCTTTATAGTAAGACTACAAATACATACCTAAAACGTTTAATTTTTACAAAGTGAACACCATTTCAAATAATCATAATTTTTTAATAGATGTTTGTATCATAATTGAAGGGATACTGTCATAGCTTTTAAGTTAAAAATCCCCTAGGGTAGCCTGTAACGCCTACAGGGTGCGTCTCCAGGTGGCGGATCGGGGAATGCCTCTATTAGTTTCCCAATAGGTGGTAGAAGGGAAATAAAACACCTTCCGCGGACCAACAGGCATGAGGTTTAGTCAGTCTTCCGCCCAAGTGGTTCCTCGCCTAAGGGGAAGCTTCTACCAGAAATGCCCTTCGTCATGGACCAGCCGCATTTATTTGATTCTCACACTGCATCGTCTGTCGCGCAGGAAAATCAGGGACGCGCACAGGACTTAGGTCCAAGGACCATGTATGATAAATATGTTACAATCTCCACTAAGTAAAAAATCTTCCAAATATCTTCGTTTGCTGAAATGCAATATTAATGGATTAAGTACTGTAGCTACTAGAATTAAGTTAGACCAAATTCTGGAAATAGCTGATAGACTACATGTGTGGAAATTACAGCTCTTCAGGAAACTAAATTGCGCGAGCAGAGACTTCTGAATGCTAAGGGATATAATATCATCCGAAGAGTCAGAGCTTCAGGTGGAGGCGGCCTAATGTTTCTTATTCGTGACGTCCATTTTCAGAGACTACCCCAGTTTTTTATCTCGAATATCTAGGTATAATTGTCTTCTCTAAAGATCGCACTATTACCATCAAGAATCTCTATCATCCTCCAAATAGCCAACATCTTGATACAAACATGATGGAAGGTCTGTTTGATGACAACCCAACTGAACTTGTGGGCCACTTCGGAAAAACATTATAATTTCGCGGGCCGCACATAAAATTATGTACCTTTATATCAGATTAGGAAACAAAAAACATTTATTGGAGTGAAAATTTAATAAGAATGAATTATTATTATTGTTTTCACATTATTTTTCATGTATACCAGACATAGATAATATAATAATGTTTATATAATATAATAGTGAAATGATCAAATAATGTTTAAAATATTACAGTTGCCATTTTCCTGAAAATTAAGATGTTCGTTTTGAATTGTTCTTTCGTTATTCACTGTTAAAATTTGATTGTGCTGTCATTCGCAAGTGATTATGCATACATTGCCCTTTATCTTAACCATCCTGAATATTTTTTTTAAACTTTAAAAACATCTCTGACTGTCTTTTGCTTTTTTGGGGCACTCCAAACAGAAAAGGAGAAGGAGAAATGAAAGTCGCAACACAGAGAATCATGTACCATCCATAGTAAAGGATATGCATAATGCAATTCGGAATTTATTAAAAAGAGATTTATTATAGTAAAATCAAATGTAACTGTTTAGTAAAATATAAATCTATTTTAATCAAAAGGACATTTCTATTATCAAAAAGGATTTATTTTAAAACAAGAGCACGTAACAAACAAATACGTTGTAGATTTATATATATATATATATATGACATGATTTGAAGGCAGAAACAGACTTAGTTTTTAAAAAGGAACTTTATTTGATCAAAGTTAGACATCATCTGACGCAAAGAGCAGAGAGGAAAAAAGCACGCCACCGAAAATCTTAAGTGGTTAAAACTTAAAACACCGATCGCGGCGTTCATGAGTGCTCTTGAAAGTTAATGCTGACATATAGGGCTATTAAATATAACGATCTGAAATTAGACATGTTTATTGGTTAGGCCATATGTTCGGAAGAAATAAATGGGTGATTAATTTGATACTTGAAGAGGGGCGAAGAGAAAATATAAAAGTGAATTGCTAGATAGGAAATTTAATTTCTAATCTAATTTAATTATCCTTACATTTGACCCCCCCCTCCAATTTTAAAATTGAGTAATGGCGTTTTTTTTCCCTTTACAAACTTAACAATAACAACATATAAAAAACAATACTAACAACATTTGAAACCCATATTACACACAGTAGAAATATTTATGAAAAGGAAGTAAAACAAATTGCTCTAAAATAAATAAAAACTATAAAACAAACACAGTAATGATTTTAAAATATTAATTGAAAAAAATAAATTTTGTACAAAACTAAGTTTTAGTTTTTCAAATCACACACCCAGAATAAGAGCTCGGTTTCCTCCTATTTTTTCTAGTAATATATTCGTATTATAATAGAGATAATTTTTTAAAAAAAAATTTTATTTGAAAATAATACCCTTTCAAACAATAAGATAATAGATTAAAAAACATGGTACCCTAAAATATTAAAATACTTTTTTTTAAAAAAATCTACTCGGGTGCCATCGTATAACAACATTTTGCATTATGAATACTTTTTTTAAAAAAAAAAAAAAATATAGACACAAATAAAATGAAATCATTAAAAAAAAAAAGGGTGTAAACAACTTATAGCACTATTAAACAAAAAAAACAATTTTTTTATTTCATGTGCGTTATAAACTATAAGAATATAAAAGTATAAAATTAAAGAATATGGGAAAAAAAAGAATATAAGAGTTATAAGATTAAAAAGCTTTTTAAATAATTGTGAGTCGGAAATGTGGACTCTCTTCTATCTTTCCCCTTTTATATTTATGTAAATTTTCAAAAATTACTGTAATTTAACAATACGCAAAAATTTTGAATCTCCCGAACCTTCTGTATTTTTTTCTATAAAAAATTTTACTTTTCTTATAAACAATTCACAAATAAACTGATACACTACTTTTTTTTGAACACATCTCTGAAATCTGCGTGATCAAATCACAGATGTTCAAGGAGCTAAAAAGAAAACAATAAGAGGTGTACATATAAACTGAATACGTTTGTCCTCTTAATCTTTAAAGAAATAAAAAAACTTTTTGGTACCCCCATCCCCCAAAACCCAAAATAAGCTTCAAGTTATTAAATTAAATTTTTAAATTTTAGAAAAGAAGAAAATTTCGAAAAAAAAGTAAATTTTTTTTGTGGCCGGGATATCAGAACACAAATTTCAAAATAAAAATTTTTTTTAATGAAATGCAAAAGGTTACGCTGAAAAAAAATAATTAACAAAACAATAAAATTGTGGAGAAAAAAGAATTCAAGGGATTTACTTTTGTTTCTTATAAAAATCATCACTATATTAGACATTAGTAAATTTTTCAAAAAAACTTAATTTATATCTTTTAACTATAAAAACCAATTTTACATAAATTTTTTCATTCGACATCTTAAGATAAAAAATTTTGAGAAGTTTTTAAAATTTTCAAAATTTTGTTGAGAAACCTTTTAATTTGTTTTTTTAGTTAAAATATAAAGAATATATCGGGTTTAACACAACATATTTAAAATTAAATATCATATCATATATACATATATTCTTTTTTCTTAAAGTTCTGTTAGAAAACCAGTCACTTTTAATTTTATTAAAATTGGGAAAAATATAATTTTAAATGACTTATTCAGGAGAAACCCCTTGGAACGGTAATCCACAGATGTTGTTGTCAGTTGTGATTTACTAGAAAATTTTATTTATTTATTTTTTTTCGAAATTTTTACTTCATTATTTTTTCCGTATTACAAAAGGACTTTCCGGCGAAGATTTTTTTTTTGGCAGAAATTTTTTTTTCGCACGGGGGAAAAGGGCCTTCTTTCTTTTTTTTTCCTTTGCCATTAGAACTTTTTTCCATTCGTGATAATCAGCCTCTAAAGAAAAAAAATAATTTTTGGCTTTGAAACGATTTCTTTAGGGGTTTCATGTTTTTTTTTTTTTCCCCACCCTAGAGCATTCCTTTTTAGTTTCGGCAACCTGATGTCTTTAACAAAAAAGGATAGGGCCCTCGGAGTTCCATCAAATTCTCCGTAGCATTGATTACGGTCTTTTTGGGGTTCGTTTTAATTTAAAATTATTTTTCTATTGAGATTAGTTTTTTTTTTAATATTCGAAATTTATTCGAGATAGAATATCCTGCCGGCTTTATTTTGACATAATTTGAATTAAAAAAGACTTAGTTTTAAAAAGGGAAATTAAATTTGATCAAATTGACATCATCTGACGCAAGAGAGAGGGAAAAAAAACCCCCACCGAAAATCTTTAAAGGGAACACTTTAAAAACCGATCGGGGGTTCATGAGTGTTTGAAAGTTAAAAGAAAAGAGCTATTAAATATAACGATATATATATATATATATTTTTATTATATATATATTAATATATATATATATAAAAAAAAGGGTTATTTTACAAACAAGAGATAAATCAAAAAAACACATTCGAAAACAATAGACAGTCGAAAAAAGAAAAATGAAGGACAAAATAAAAGAGATTAAAAATTATAGAATGGATGCGCAGTGTTATATACGAAAATTTTATATATATATATACACACACAAAATTTATAAATTTTTTCCCCCAAAAAATTTCAAAAAAGAAAAGAGAAAAACTGATGTTTAAAATTTTATTAAAAGGTCGTATGGCGGATATCTAGGTGAATCACCCCCGCATAATACGAGGGGATTTCAATAAGAATAACCTGGGGGACACTATTACAAAAGCAAGAGATTTGGAACTTAAAACTTGGGCAACGAAGGCTTTCCGTTCCCCAAAGATAGCACCCCCTTTTCCGCTCTAACAGTTCGGGTTTTACTGGTGTCTTGAACATTTATTAGTCTTGGTTTTTTTCACAGTTCCTGGAATCTGGGCAACATTTTCAGCGATCACCTTCCTATTTTAGTCGAAATAGATCTTAAAGTCAAACGTACTGGTGTGAAGAAACTCCATTGGAATTTTAAAAAAGCCGACTGGAGTCTGTTTGAAAATATTTCTAACGATCTTATATCGCCAGAACCTATTTCGGACAACTTGGAAAAGGAATGGTCCCATTTCAAGCAGCTGCTAAGTCTTTAATCCCTAGGGGGAAAAGTAAACAGACCCGTACTTTCTTTGTCCACAATTCAGACCTTATTAAGCCATTAATTGTCCAAAGGACGGAACTCTAAAGAGTAATTGCCCAAAATGGCGGCTTGGAAAAAAAAAGTGAATTGAATAAGCTGAACGCTGACATTAAGAAAATTTATGTACAAGTCAAACCATCAAACTGGCAGAATCTATGTGAAAAGTTAGACAATAGAACTTCAAATACTAAATTATGAAAAATGGCCAAGCAAACTGATAAGTTAAAGCCTAGTAATGAAGAAACTAATGCTATCATTAGTGATAATGGACATGTTTTGGTGGATCCTCGGGAAGCGGCAGAGGCCCTGGCTTAGCACTACGCAAATGAAAGTAGGCTTGCTTTTAGTAGTTCTGGCAAACACTTGGCCAGAGTTACCAGAGATCAAATAAAATCTTGTAGGGACAAACCGGTAGATATAACCCATTATTAAATATTGATTTCACTTTACCCGAACTAACTTATGCCCTTCAAAATCTGGGCACCAACAAATCACTTGGTCCAGATGGTATCCCTGGACATTTCTTGTCCCACCTTGTAATTTTGGGTATGGAAAGACTTTTATGCATATGTAACTTGTCATGAAAAACTAGCAAACTACCAAGACAGTGGAAATCGGCCATAGTTATTCCCATTTATAAACCTAACAAGAATGCCGGTCATACGACAAGCTATCGTTCTATTTCTTTTACCTACATCACTTGCAAACTAATGGAAAGCATGGTGCTGCGGAGATTGACTCACCATTTACACACTAATCACTTAATGCCCCCGGAGCAATTTGCTTCTCGTAACGGTCACTCTACTGTTGGCCAAATTTTATACTTCACCCAGTGTCTTAGAATCGCAAACCAACGAGACACACCATGGCGGCATTTTTAGATGTGTCAAAGACCTTTGATAGGGTATAGAAATATAAGCTGTTAAGCAAGTGCTTTGGTGTTTTTGGCCTTAAAGGTAAAGCTCTGTCCGGGATCTCAAACTTTCTTAATCACCGAAATTTTTGAGTTAATTTTCATGCTAATTTCTCGGATTATTACAAAACTTTTCAAGGGATTCCCCAGGGCTGCATTTTGAGTTCAACTCTTTTCTCATTATTTATTTGCAGAGTTGAAAAATATGTTAAACCTTCTCAAATTGGACTTTTCGCTGGTGATGTCGTTTTATGGTACAGTAATGCAAATATTACCAAAATGGAATCCCAGTTGAATAGGTCCTTAGTAAATATTCAGGAGTTTGCAGACAACCACAAATTAACTTTCAATGATTCAAAGTCTACAGTCAGCCTCTTCACGACTAACAGGCATCTTTAAAATCTCTCTAAGATTTTTCCTAATAGAGAGCGCGGTTACAGCAAATATCCTACCTATCTTGGTTTCAATTTTTAGCCCTCGGAGTGAAGGGATTCAGAATAACTTATAGAACCTTGGTTCGCTCGGCCTTGAATATGGGTACCAAATCTTTAAAAGTAGCATCTCCTCCCGACTGAAAACGGAGGAGTGCAACTAGTGTGCGGGGGTTATCACGGGCCTTAGATATAGTTGCCCTACTGACAGGGGTTCTGTACGAAGCAGACATCCAACCCTTAAATGAGATTCGAAGTCAACTCATATAGCAGTGTTTCCCCAAACTGTGGGCGAGCATATCGAAAATAAAAGGTAAAAAAATTAATTTACTGGAATGAAAAAAAAAATACTTTCTGATATAATAAAAAATACAAAATCTACATTGATATGATTTAATATATATCATCTGGTAAAAAAAGGTCATCAAAAATAAAAAAAAATATTTTGTTTGCGTTGCTGTAATCCTACGATGAGATTTTTATTACGTTTCTTTTAATCTAAGATATTATTTTTGCTGACTTTCGAACTTAGTGGAAATGTTATCGCATCCTCTTTTTAGGGAAGTTGAAAATTATAATTCTTTGCCCCTTTTCACATATGAAGAGTTTACGACAGAGCTTATTTAGAGCACTTTGAAGGTTTAAATTTGGGCCCAGATTTATTTTTGAGTCTCTGAAACATATAATACAAAATCGTTAATTCTGTGGGAAACTGTTTATTTGTTCCAATGACCTTGAAAGAAATCCTCTAATATGACAGTCTTAAGGGGAGTTAAAATGAATTGATCACATATCTCCTTTTTGGGGTGGCAAACGTTTTTAGAATCTTGGGATACTTGTTTAGACCGAGTTTCCGGCACGATCACTTTTTTCAAAATATTTTCTTGAACATGCTTCATTTTCCCCATGAATAACTTAGTGGTTTTAATTGTGATGTTGTACGACTGATTATGGTTTATAAATGTAAATGAGCAGAATATGAAAAAATTGGACATCTGTGATTTTCTGAAAGGAAATTGAAGCTGATCAAACAAGGGAAACACTTGCTGAAATAATGCATATTTAAACATGTTAGCGAAAGTAAATTTTAGAAAAGCAATAAACATGAAACGAAAGGAAAATTTTCAATAGCTACATTAAGAACTTTATCAAGAAAATACAAAGCCATAAGTGTCCTCAAAATGACTTTCACCCTGTCAAAAAAACACAAGCAAAAGTTCAACAAAGGGTATTTGTCGATCATCAACGGACATTAAAATTACAATAACGTGAACAAAATATGACAGTTTTGCTTGCAAATAACTTTCCTGTAATGTTAGCAAAAGTGTCTGTGATTTGTGTCCTTTATTAGGTCACGTACATTTGGAAAATTTAGTTCAGTTTTATTGGATATTTTCTCAATTTATGAAAGACAAACAGAAAAATCCTTGAAATAGGTAAGTATATTTTCTCTTAGGTTAAATTATTCACTGAAATTGTGATTTTTATCTTGTATATTGAAAATTATTATAAAAAAAATTGGGTGTATCACTCCCCGCGACCATTAACGTTAGTATCGAGTGCACACCTCATCCCGGGCTAAAACATTTTGAAGTTTTCTCGCTTTAAATATAAAAAAAATAACACAATTGTCATTCATTAGAATTTTATATTCTTTTTTTATTACTTAACATTTATTCTAAATGCTAATTCTGCGAGGCTTAAAATTACAGTTCATTCAAAACCGTTTATAATATGAGTATTCATTTCAATAAATCATTTTACATTTTTGTATACATTGTCATGTGCACTTAGTTTTACTCTCTTTACAATTAAGCTATTATATCAAGAATAATATATTATCATTTTTCAAAAAATAAACTCGTGTTAAGAGTGGGTACTTCAGCCATTATAAGAACAAGTTTAATAATTATCAGTGACTTCCCCCATGGGCTTGTCTTGCAGAGCAAAGTTTTTCAAAGGAAGGCTAAAAATTAGAAATTGACACTCAGAGTTATTTTTTGATATTTAGCTCATATCTATATTTGTCTTCAAAATAGCCATCAGAAAAATTCGGATTCACAAAGGTATGATGTTAATAAATTAAAAGTAAAAAACTTTTAAAAAACAAGCTTTTATTTAAATGCTCTAAAAGAATAAAATAAACTCTTTTTTAAAAATTTTTTGTTTTCAACTTATAAAATCGTTACACAATTTATGATATAAAGCTTGTCGCGAGATTTACCTGTGTTGATAAACAACAAATTAAATAACTTGATCTGATTGATTTAAATTTTAAATTTTCAATCTAATGAAAACAATTACTTAAATCTCGCAAACCAGCTTTTATATCATAAATTGTGTAATGTTTTTTATAAGTTGATAGAAAAATATTTTAAAAGAAAAATTTATTTTATTCTTTTTATAAAAAATATTCTTTTTCTTTAAATAAAAGTTTTGTTTTAAAGTTTTTTTTTTAATTTATCTATTTTTAGCTGATATCTATATTTTGTCTTCTAAGCAGCCACCACTTTTTGCAATATGTTCCAAATTTTAAAAAAATTAAAGGAAAAAATAACATAATAATTATCCTATTACTTATTTTTGTTTAAAAGTAACGTATACAAAATTTAATATTTCATGTTATAATTTGTACGATTTATAATTAAGATCGTGTATTGTAGCTTTAGCGTCAAAGTGCATTATTATTGCATTCAGTAATTTATTAATTTATAAGGGGCGCGATAAAAATTGTGATTGAAAAGGGGGGCGCCAGTATTGAAAGTTTGAGAAGCACTGCCATATAGGTATTTTAACAAAATTTAAAGCGCTGGTTCCTTCAATAGAACCTCTTCTTTCATTTTAAATTGGACAAGTAACCAACGTTTAAAGCGAGACGGCCCCCACTTAATTACAGAACTAAAATGAATTTGACTTGGCGAATTGCGAACTGATCTCTCTCTCTCTCACACACACACACACACACACACACACACACACACACACACACACACACACACACACACACACACACACACACACACACACACACACACACACACACACACACACACACACACACACACACACACACACACACACACACACACACACACACACACACACACACACACACACACACACACACACACACACACACACACACACACACACACACACACACCACACACACACACACACACACACACCACACACACACACACACACCACACCACAAAAACACCATCTCCACAGTCAAGTGTTCAGACTCATCAGACGGCCTTGCGCCTTTAGAAGCGTTACCAGGGTAGTATTCTTGTGCAGGGGAAAGTCTTTCCCTTTTTCCTGCCCTCTCCTGCTTCTCCCTGCTCATCTTCCTGGACCGCAGAGAATTTTCCTATGAAGTTGTTTGAAGATCAGACCTGGTTTTGTGACACTGTTGCGGAAGGTCAAATGAGCTTGGTGTGATTCCTGCTCCAAGGATTGAAACAACAACACAAGTTAAAATCTTTTATCACACTCGAAAAATGCTGTTTTATTATAATATATACGAAATATATTAGAAATTTACACCATCAGATTTTTCTACTATTTCAAAATAAATTTGAATGAACTATTTTAGTTTAAAAACCTACTTCCTTCCATAAATAAAGCAATTAACAGAATTCTTATTTAAATTAAATTAATTTTTCTTAGTGAAAGCATGAACTGAAACTTTTTAAATTATATTGATTATTTGATGGGATGTTATGATTTTGTGATTATAAACATCGCATTTTTATTTCGTTTTGAAGAGAAAAAATGAAGTTAGATCTTGAATTTCTAGAATAATCATATAAATAAAATTCTCAAACTATACATTTATAAAAAAGAATACTTAATGTGTTCTGCTTATATGTTATAAAGCATTCGAATTATCTAAAAATCTTGTAGATTTTTTAACAAATTATTTATTAATTAAATTAATAATTAATAACGAGAAGTAGAATATTTTATTTATAATTTAAAACAAAAAGAGATTTTTCGAATTCATTTCGGTGGAAATGATACAAAGGATATAAAAAATGACGTCATTCTTTTAAATATAACCTTTTATTCAAATTTTTTTCTGATGCACAGTTAAATAAATAAGGAGTTTTTATAAATATTTACTTCAGAAAGAATTTCATTGTTTTCCTAACAGATTATTAGAACCTTGTAAGAAAAATGTATTTATGCAAAAGAAATAAACTCTTTTATTAAAAAAAATATATTCCTTTTATTAAAGAGAATAAAGTCTCATCACGAAACAGTAATAATAGAAAGAAAAAATTTCAATGCATTCGCAAACAAAGAATAAATATTATTTAATGAATATATTTTTATTATAGTAATCGTAAAAGCTCATTTTGAAATGAGACTAAAGGACTTTACAAATATTTACTCGCTGCTGGAAATATCTTTCAAGTTTCTCATTATGTGCTCTTATAATTTGAACTTAATTTAACTAAATCCCTATACCATCAACGGTCTCTCTCTTACAGATACAAAATTCAAAAGCGCATCAAACAAAACTTTTACTTCGTTCAATTATGAACAAATTTAGAGTTAGAGTTTTACTTCCTACGAACGAAATGAATTTTCGAAAGGGGGATGGTCTGCGTCCTAGTCAATTTCTACGCAAAGCGTGTTGTTCCAAAAGGTACAGGAATGTAGATAATATCTTAAATTAAATAACTTTCCTGTTTATGCCCTTACTTTGGTGAAAGGAGTAGTCTAATTATTCTGAAATTACCATATTCAATCTCGTCTTCGGACCATCGTCAAAGAGGATAGTTTGAGCCTTTAATTTAGAGGCAGTTTGTTAATTAACTGACTTTCTTTATTCTCAACAGATAAATTGTGTCTTGTAAATATTAAGTGTATTGATCTCAAGTGAACTAACACTAGCTAGAATGTAAAAATGTCACTATATTGGGAGTATGTAATCAAATGTGTTACTAAAACTGTAAAATAAAAGTAGAAATTAATCCAATGAGATGAAATTATTAAACGTTTTTTTTCTTTTCAAATTAAAATAAGTTTTTCACCAAAATCAATTTGAAAAATAAGTTAACTTCTTGGATTTTATTTAAGATATAGAATTGATTTTATAGAAATGAAGTTTTTTTTAAAACAATCTATAGTTTCTCAAACTTTTTTGCAAGTCAGGATGAGCACATTGGTTGTTGAATTGCAAGTAATAATAATTCCATTTTTCAAAATTTTATTAATGTAATTGAGAAATTATTTCATAGAAAAAGAATATATTAATTTGTTACTTGTTTTGGCAATTTATTTTTATACTGATCAGATTTCATACAATTAATTGAATTTGACTCTGCATTCGCAACATTCGTATAAGTATGTAATATTACACACTTTGTACACTAAAAACAGTACATAGTGCAATGGATCCCAGCGCTTATTGGTATTGATGAAAATGAAGAGATGGTTGATGCCCTGCCAAAGGAAGCAAGGCAATTTAACAGTAAAGCCAACATAACAATACTCGTCACTCTAAGTGATATAAATTCAATTGTAAAATCAAGACGTAATGATAGAAAAATCTAGCTGAAACACCAAAGTTTTGAAATTAATAGAAGTAACAGCTAGGCAAGCACATTAACAAGACTTTCTGCAAACACTGTCACGACACGGATATTAACACAGAACATTTTTCTCCTGCCAATCAGGTAAAATTGCTGCACGTCAGCAACAAATTGAGAAAAATTGCTGTACGTAAGGACTTATACAAAGATAACTGCATCCAGACTGCCGATGATGCCTATAGGACCTTTGGTCCTATTTAATTTTTGTCCCCCATGTCAAGATACTAACCAACAAACCACATCCATATAAACATGCACTTCTTATACTATATATAACATTAAGGACATAGTTTGTGGATATTTTGATTTTAATTTTTTCTCTGAGACTTCAGAGATACTGATTTGATAAGAATTTATTGATAAGAGCTACCTTTGAATATTTCTTTGTTTTACGGCTTACAGAAAATAAGGTGCAAAAATATGACAGAACAAATTTAAATATATTTCTGGAAATATCGTAACATCTTATCAATAATAAAAAGTGTTTATTTCATCTTGCATGTTCAATGCTTACAGTGTCTAAATCAGAAAATAAAAATCAAATAAAAATGCAATTTCAGGTTTAATTCCCGAAATTGCATATATATATTTATATATATGATTGCAATAATTCCCTCTAGCATCCTTTTAATTAACTCTTTTTAATAATATTTAAACAAGCTTTAATTATTTGGTTTAAATCTAACGCCCTAATCTTAATCTTAATTAACTAGTATCAAAAATCCCTTTCCCACTCATTTTACTAATCAGAGTTCTTGTTAAAAAATAGTCACGCGGTCTTCACTGCCGGGTATATAAAGCGAAAATATTTTGTGATCGCTATCTTTGTCTGCTTGCCTTCACCATGTAATCGTCGCCGTTTGATTTTTTGTCTCCGCCTCGTCCACCTAAAAATGTACATATAGCTGCAGCTCGTTTATCCTTTATGTCATTGTGTGTTTGTATGCTTATTGTGAAGTCGTAATGCCTTTGTTGTTTCATGTGAAAATAAAGAACAGTAAAATGAAATCAGAAGTTCTCCGCTTATTTAGAATTTAGAAACAACCAACACCGGCCAACGATACGACACACACACACACACACACACACACACACACACACACACACACACACACACACACACACACACACACACACACACACACACACACACACACACACACACACACACACACACACACACACACACAACACACACACACACACACACACACACACACACACACACACACACACACACACACACACACACACACACACACACACAGTGTCAGGTAACATTTAAAGAATGATAATCTATAGTAATCTTATTGTTCTTTTTTGGGAATGATTGTATGCGTGTAAGGGGTGTTTTCAATAAATAGACACGAAAGAAAATATAATTTTTTTCAGCATCGTTGACAGGGGTTTCCTTTAAACAATTTTTCCTCTGTCTAAAATTGTCCCCACTTATATTAATGCACATTTGTTACATCAATAAATTGGTCAGACCCTTATCTAAAGGTATATTTTTTGTAAATACGTTCCAGACATAAATAAGGGAGAGAATAGGTCCCCGACAGAATCTTCTGGATCTTTATAAACGAGGAACTTCAGATGTACTTGTTACTGTAAACAAAGCTGTTACTTACCATAATGCTGTAAGTACATGTCAAAAATGTTGTAAGTAAACAACTCATGCTTCCTTTCGTATTTGGTCCTTAGTTATGAATCGACACGTCAGTCTTGCTTTTATGCATTTTTATAAAAATATTTGTTATAGTGTATAAGCGCGTGAAGTTTATTCGACGAGTTTTGAAAATATCTTACTTAAAGGTACAATTTCGGACCTCTATATTAAAAACAAGACTTTTTGAAAAATAAACAATACATTTTTAATAAAAGTATTACTTCATTTTTTTAGTTTATGTTATGTCTAAAAATAGACAGATTTTGAAATATAGTAAATATTCACTATTTCTTATGAGGCCTTTAAGTAATAAGCAACTTGTTTCATAATATTACAGATTCGTTTAAATACACTTTTTATTTCTCTTGCAAATATTTATAGATGCAGTATTAAATGCCCAATAGGTTCTGAAATTCAGAAAAGGCGATGAACTGTAAGAATATTAATCTTACTTAATTTTTATGTGCAATTACTATGCATTAAATAAATAAATAGTAAACAATTAATTCATTATTAAATTATTATTTTGTTTCAAATAATTTTAAAACTTTGGAATCTCTATAACTGGTAAACAATACTAAGCTAAAATTCTCTGACTATGTATATAGCCTATCTATGTTTTATATTTAAGGAATATATATTCCATATTTTAAATATACAGTTGATTTTTGTTAGTATAATTTTATTTTTTAAATGTACATTTTGCTCTATATTAAACTGGTTGCACTAATTTAAATTAATATCCTGCACTAAGATAAGTTGAACTTCTTTCAAAAAGTAACGTTTTAATTATTTTAAAAGATATGACAGCAAAATGTGCTAACACTATTTCGAACAAAATATTGTTTAGAGTTTCATATAAAAAATAGAATTAAAATAAATTCATTAGCACGAAGCAATTGCGGCTACCACATAAATTTTTCTAAAAACTGTTTGCTCATTATCTATTGTAAATCTTTCTTTACTAAATTATAACTGGTTTTTTATACTTAATTTTTTTTAAGTTCTAGCAAAGACTTGTTAATTTTTTTGCATCTAAGAATATTATTTAGTACTTTTTGCCAAAAACATTTAAATTACAATGTTATTTATTAATTATTTTATTTTTGCATGCTACGAATTATAATATGAAAAAGAAAATTGGAAGCAAGAACATTAAAAAACATTTATTGCAAAAAATAACTATAAATCTTCAACTATTTTGAGTATCTATGGCTACATTATAAATTCTATATATACTATAATTATTACATAAAAGTCTTAAAAACATTAAAACCAATTTTTGCTGGTGCATTGATATTTGATAGAAATTTATTTTCTTCCAGACATGTTTTTAGACAAATTATGTTTTTAATGAGATAATAACGAATTTTATAACTTGCTTTGTTGGCTCTAAATAATAGCATCTAAGATTTATGAACAATTATATGAAAGAAGTTTTATGAACTATTTATAATGCTTTATTTTTGATGCAATCTTCCCGAAACATCAGATGTCAGTTTTAAATAATTTAGTGTGGTATGTTACAATTATCTTGAAAGCTTTTGGTTTTTATTTATATGTTTTATTCGTACATATATTGTAACACGAGACAGAATATTTTAAACCTTATATTTGTATCTTTATAATGCTTTAAGTATAAATTTAAAATAACTATTTATTAATCAATTATTTAATTTAAAATAAAGAGATTTGTTATTTATGAATAGTAAAAACGATACACATAACATTAATATAAACACATAAATTAATAATGTTCATAAACAATTGAATTAAATTAAGAGAATCTTTATGCATTTTAAATTTTTAATTTATGTCATTTAAAACAAGATTGTTAATAAAAAACGTTTCTTGAATATTAAAAAAAAGAAAAATACAAGG